>JAXGGA010002294.1:0-126031 GCA_038373865.1 Uloborus plumipes
GTCCTAAAGATATCAGATGTAATTTTGTTTCGAAACTTAATATTTTAAGAATGAGTTTCATATTTATTGATTTTTTACCTGAAATATCTTAATAAACAATCTTGAGAAGGAAAAAAAGTATTTTAAAACCAACTATAACATTTTTATACTCAATTTTGAAATCGCACTTGAAAAGTAAAGTAATCTGATTTTTATGTACTGTAAGTTACCATAAAATTCAATAGATGTCGGTGGACAATTACCACTGCTTTTATACCCCATGGCTTTTGAATAAATGAAACAGCTTGTTATCTAGTGAAGCCTTGCTTTAACATTTCAAAAACAATAACAATTTAACGTTGCCAAATACCATAATTTAAACTTGCGCTGATGTGATTAAATATGAAATCCAATTGTTATAACAAAACGTGGTCGGCACGGAAACAGTAACAATGAGAGTAATCATAAAGAAAATGGCGAAATAAAAGCTTCTCAAACTTTCAATGAAGGCACAAAAAAAAAAAAAAAAAAAAAAAAAAAAAAAAAAAAAAAAAAAAACGGGGTTTTTTGTGAAAACTCGCATTTTTACAGAAAAAACGCCGACGTAGATGAACTCAGAAACCAAAACTCTATCTAAGTACAAAATTTTATCGAAATCGTTAGAGCCGTTTTCGAGATCCGAAAAATAAATAAATATATAAATAAATAAATATATATACAAGAATTGCTCGTTTAAAGGTATTAGATTCGATAAATACATAGCTTAGAAGTAGGCGATTTTTAGTATTCATCAATGTCTGTTAAAAGGTTTAAGAATATATCTGACTTCTTGTTTCCAGCTTTTATTAATTAAACTAGCTGCCAGGGCAGCTAGATTAGCTTCCTGCGGCATGTTGATGCATAACGTCCCCCTTCTCTAACTTTTACCTCATTCTGAAGTTATATTATTTGATATAATTTAATGTTCATTCGATTTCAAGACATACCACGCACGTGGCCCGGCGTTGCACGGGCACTTCGTGCCTTGAAAGTAGTGAAAAAAATTTCAAGAAACTACTCTCCGCCAAGGCCGCTCGCTAACAGGCGCTTCACGCCTTTACTTTTTTCTTATATAAAAAAAATCATTCGAATTATTGAGATGCTTCGCGCTTTCAAGATGGTGAGGAAAGTTTCAGTAAGTTCAGCTCGCTTAAAGGAAAAAAAGCAGACATTTCATTTCATTTCACACTCCAGGGTCCCCGTACCTACCACAGCTTCGTGGTTTAACCGGGACAGGGCCCTGAAGAGCGCTCTGATTTTAATTTTGAACCAGAACTTGGGGTGGAGCAATCCCTAGGCCCAGCACCCCCAGAGGTATCGTTTCACTTGGAGGACTTTGTGACCACGACATTTTTACCGCCTCCCAGCCACCATTAATCAAGACGGTGGATCTTTGATCGGCTGGTATTAAACCCGGGTCCCTCCGGACACGAGTCCGATGCCTTACCGATCGGGCCACCACGCCCCCCCCCAAAAAAAAGCAGACATAGATACTCAGTTTTTAATTAATTAGATAGCTTTTCAACAAATGAATGTTTCAAAATATTACAAGTAGCTAGCGATAAAAATATTACGTATGTGGCCCGCTTATGAGTTTCGTGTTTGATTTAGTTAAGCCTTCATTCAAAATTCTCATTATCATTGTTATCACTGTGTCATAGCAACGACGGTTTGCAAGAATGGATTTCATATTTAATCATTTATTAGGCTTAATCGCTTAAAATTTGACTACTTATTAATTTATATCTTCGCTAATTAAAATCGTATAATTATTTAAATTGAAACTAATGAAGCCTGAAAAATTACCTATCTATAGGTACCTGGTTCGACTTTCAGTTCATTGGCGTTCAGGAGAAAGAAGCGTGAAATAGATAGATAGTTAGAAAGAAAGATAGATACTCAGTTTTTAATATAAGTAGATAATTTTAATATATTATATAATATCTATATATATATATAGATGACGGTGTTCGTTTGTCTGTTTGTACGTTTGTAACCGCTGGCCAGAAGCCCCCACAGCACCTACAGACCTGAAACTTGGCTCAAAAATTCGAACGTACCCCGCCCTCGTGCACCTCGAAGCCCAAATTTTTAATTTCGAATTAGTTATTTTTAAATTAATTAATTAGTCTCATTTTTGGTGTATCCACCATAATTGAGGGGGGAAAACCTTCCCCCACCCCAAAACATTATATATCGTTGGAGAGGGGTTTTTTCTGAAAAAGAAAAGTTTTAGCACGTTTCTGTCCGTTAATTAGGACAGGAGATATTAATTAATCAAATTTAGTCAATTTTCAAGGTTTAACTATGCACGCTCAACTATGGTACTAGGTCCATTTTCCTGATCAGCTGCTCTTTTGTCCTTGAAGTTACTTTGTGGTTAAAATTGTGCGAATAGATTTAAGCCTTGAAAATTTATTCAATTTGAATGCTTAATATCTCTTATTTCTTTCTTAATTTTCTGTCTTTTTGATTTATTTGGCGAATTGATTTAAACTTTAACATGACTTTAAGTGGAGTTTAAAAGATGGAGCGCATTTGAACTAAAGGATATAATAATTTTAGTTCAGAGGGGTCGGAGGGAATTTAAATTTATTCAGTTGAATTCCTCAAAATTTGGTGTTACCAAAAATGTCAGAATGGAACTATTATTGTTAAAAAAATAGCGATGGCTATCAGCTACTCTTCGTATTTGGCGTGGTAAAGTTTGGCAACAATAGGGATATTTACCAAACCTCCCAGCCAGTGAAACACTTCTTTCTCCAAATGAAAGAAAAAGAAAACGCTCTGTGAAGGAACAGTAGTTGTTTGCAGTCTAAAAAGTATTTTATTGCATGTTTAAAACATGTAGATAATGCCGCCAAACCTAAATTTTTAATAGTTCCATTCTGACATTTTCGGTAACACCGCTATGAAGTTACTCTTCGTATTTGGCGTCGTAAAGTTTGGCAACAATCTGGAAATTTACCAAACCTGCCAGCCAGGGAAATCTTGCTTATTTGAGGGTTACTGTTATAGATTGTATTCACTTCAAAGAGATGATGCGAAAGACATTATATTTCTTGCCTTTTAATGTTCACATTAAAATCATGGAAGAATGGTTGAGGCTGAGCTACCTGACACAATCGGTTCCCTATGTTAATAAATTTAAATTTGGCGACCAATTTTACATTGAAATTACGGTTAAATCGGTGGATTATGTTAAACTTCAAGGGCAAAATTGCTGTGTTCGTTGAGAGTTTTCGAAAATCTTGCCACTACAGTTATCTCAAAAGTTCCATTGAAACGTTTATTTGGCGAATTGATTTAAACTTTAAATATGACTTTTAGTGGAATTCAAAAGGTTGGGGAGCACATTTGAATCAAATATAATAATTTTACTTTAGAGGGTTAGAGTGAATTAAACTTTATTTAGTTAACTTCTTTTACATTTGTTGCACGGGCATCGCCGTGCGGGTACTGCTAGTATTAAATAATTTTAATATAATATGAGAATTAACATATTTGGATAAGATATCGTTGCGACGGACGTATCTTCGCAAATCACCTAAATACAACCTTTTATTTTTAACTTTAAATATTTCGTATCAAATTTTAATCAGTTTTACGATCCTTACAGTTTGATCAACTAATGAAATTTAATCCTTTGAACTTAATTAGTACGTGGGAGGATTTCGTTTGGAGTTTTTCAGGGGTAGAACGCTCGACGTAAATTATGCTGAAAACATGTTTTAATTGCTCGCAATTAATAAGTTAAAAATAGCAGGAAACAATGTTGAAAAATATGAAAAACCGATGTTAGTGAGTGCATGGATAAGACAATCCAAAACCTATTTTTGCAAGCATAGCAATTTTGTAGCATTAGAAATCATATTTTCGTATTAAACTTTGCATTTTTTCAGCGAAAAAAAAAAGTTTTGTATTAATAGTGGATTTATGCAGTCAAACCGAAAGCATTTTATATCCTCATTTAATAATTTTCTTGCAGGCAGAAGAGGAATGGTCATCTTTTAAAGCACGAACGCAAATAATATAAAATATTTTTGGGAAAAAAAATTGAACCGACTTCGGAACTTCACTCGGTGCTCTAAAAAGTAAAAAATAATTTTATTCTTTGAACACCATCGACACTACATTTAAACATAAGTTTTGAAGTCGGTGCAAAAACACTATATAGAATTATACGAAACTATATTTTAACTATATATATAAATTGCAATGAATCCAGGTTAATCGCATTCGCTACATTGACAACCAAATATTTATGTAATGGTACAAATATTCAGCTCTTAATTTTCAATGGTTTCTCTGAAAAATGTTGGAAAAATGTAGTTAAACATCATTTCACCTATAGTTTTTGCACCGACTTCAAAACTTATGTTTAAATGTAGTGTCGATGGTGTTCAAAGAATAAAATTATTTTTTACTTTTTAGAGCACCGAGTGAAGTTCCGAAGTCGGTTCAATTTTTTTTCCCAAAAATATTTTATTTTATTCTTTTTAGTCTAAATGTACATATGAAATAAGGTAATGTTTCCATTACAAAACTTCACCTAATTTGCTTAAGCAAATGCTTCATAAAATAAACTATGTAAGGAAAAAAAAGAAAGAAAGTATCAACCCGTCTAAAATTTTTAACGATTGACACTAAAAAATAATCCTTGTTATTCTCTGGTATTTGTTTGTGTACTATTTTAATCAAAGGCTAAATATTAACGGCTTTTCAACTAATTTATATTTCAAAACAACACTAGATGCTGGCGGTTCATAAAATTTTACGACGTATTACGTACGTGGCACGCTAATGAGTTTCATGTTTGCTTCAGTTAAGCCTTCATTCAAAATTTTCATTATCATTATAATCACTGTTTCATATCAATCACGTTTTGTAACAATGTATTTCATATTTAATCATTTAGGACAAATCGCTTTAAATTTGAGCAAAAATTTGGAGATTTTCCTCACTTTCTTCAGAATTCCTTTATCAAAACTTATGTAAATTAAGACTAATAAAACCTGAAATATTACGAATGGTACGACTTAGTACCTGGTACGACTTTCAGTTCGTTGGAGTTAAGGAGAAAACAGCAGGACATAGAAAGATACTCGGTTTAAAATTTTCAAAAAGACCATAGAAATGAATTTCATTATGCAATCCAGAGAAGCCTGGCGTTCAAAATGGTCATTATTACGATTACTGTGATCCCAATTTCTTTTTCGAAAGATTTCTGCAGGTTCCCGTTATCGAACCCGGACCACGAGAGGATGGGACCAATCGGAAAGAAAGACCTTTCTAACAAAAAAAGAATTTTTGAAATCGGTCCAGGCATCTTCGAGTAATCTTATAACATACAAAAAAAAAAAATTTCTCCGACGAATTGTATAACCTCCTTCTTTGTTGAAGTCGGTTAAAAATTGTGCGACTTCACATCGAAAATTAGAGTATACAGTGGAACTCCGGTAACTCGACACGTGGACAATTCGACTACCTCTGTAAGTCGACAGTTTTGTTTCCAATGGTTGGTTCAATGTTAATTTCAATTGGTGAAAACTTCTCAACTTGACACACATTTACAGAAACCTCCATATGTTGACATCGACTTACTATTTTAGGCTGGGATTCAAGTGAAGCACCATTGCAATCGCTTCGAATTGCAATTGCTACTGGAAGTGAACAACATTATCATCAACTTAACTTGGTACTGACGTCACTACGGGTGGAGCCAATAAGAGCTCACAAGCAGTCAGTGATCTCCTCTTATTCGCCAAGTAGGCTGTGACGTTTTATCTAGTTCGTTTTTCATAGGCAAACGTCGCGATGTTTTTATCAAGAAACGTTCTAAAGTAATTCATTTCCAGTAGCGATTGTAATTTACAATCGTCTGTTTCACTTGAATTCCTGCCTTAGAAGGTAGAGGCGTCAATCAAGCACTCTATGACAAAGGTATAGATTTCAACTTCAAAGTGCACTCACTTATCCATTTTCACAGTTGTCTTTAAGGCAGGGATTCAAGTGAAACACCATTGCAATCGCTTCGAATTGCAATCGCTGCTGGAAGTGAATTACATTATCATCAACTTAACTTGGCACTGACGTCACTACGGGTGGAGCCAATAAGAGCTCACAAGCAGTCAGTGATCTCCTCTTATTCGCCAAGTAGGCTGTGACGTTTTATCTAGCTCGTTTTTCATAGGCAAACGTCACGCTGACGTCACGATGTTTTTATCAAGAAACGTTCTAATTTAATTTCATTTCCAGTAGCGATTGTAATTTGCGATCGCCTGTTTCACTTGAATTCCTGCCTTTGTCTACTTTTTGCGATCGACTTTCTTTCTCATTGACCAGTTCTGGGAATTTTGTGGTTTCAGAGTTTGTTAATTGAATCTTTCCTATTTTTTTTTTAAGAATAGAATTCCTCCTCTTGTACCCAAAAGAGTCAGCCACCATACTCTGTGCTGTTAGTGTAGTCCCAGTGCCAGGAATGGGTTGGAGAAATACTGCTTGCACGTATAAAAATAATGTTTTTTTTATTGAATGTTTTGTTTCGCGTTTTATTTTTCGGATTTTCTTTTTGGATTGGGTAGTTACACGTTATTATTTAATTATTTAACTTTAAACGCTTGGCTACAGTGGCTTTAAATAATTTTAAAGCGCATTTAAATAAGATGCTCGTTTTAGAAGAGGGAGTTCTGACAGATTGTTCTCGTTATTATATCAGGAATTTTTAACTAACGGTATATGCTTGGCCTTAGATAAAATTACGGTGGCATATCTGAAGTAATGGAACATAATTATTCTTTTTATTTCGGGGAGGGAGGGAAAAATACAGGGACGTAATTTCAAGTTTTTCCAGGGGGGGGGGCAAAGGGTAAAAACACAATATAATTTTACCAGATAACAACAAAAACCACGCCCACTTATATGTAAATACATTGATTTCTCAAAGTCAGGGGGGCAATTGCCCCCCCCTGCCCCCCTAAATGACGGGACTAGAAATTTACATGAACTGAAAGAGCTTTTTTTAAATATATTTTTTCAAATTTCTTCATTCATTTTTCAAGTTAATAACACGAGCATGACAGTGCGGGTACAGTTAGTAAATCTCTACTAATAATAAAGCTGAAGGTGGTTCTGTCTGTCTGTCTGTCTGTTACGCGCGTAGCGCCAAAACCGTTCGGTCGATTTTCATGCCACTTGGCACAAAATTAGTTTGTAGCATGTAGTTTTGCACCTCGAAGCGATTTTTCGAAAATTCCATTTCGTTCTTTTTCTATTCGAATTCTTAGCGGAAATTCGATAAAATAGGGAAGAAATATTTCACACACATTTTCAAGTCTTATGTCATTCGAAAGCTTGGAATTTTCTGCACAAAATGAAGTTTTTTCGAAGTTTCTACGATCATCAGGAGAGCTGTAACAACTGTTTTTAGAATCCCGAAATTCAAGGCTTACCTTCAGTAAAGCAAGCCAAACGATTCTAAAATGGTTCAGCTCGATAATAAAATTTGTTTGAAAAGAGAGATGAAAAGAATTATTTTATCAACGGAAATCAACTTTTCATGTTGTTACTATGGTTACGTGTTCATACTTATTTTTGTTTCGTTCTTTTTCCAGGGTTGCCAGACGTAGTATTTTTGATTCTACGGTAGTATTTTTTCGGCCCAAATAAGGAGCGTAGTATTTTTCTGGCAACCCTGTTTCCAATATACTAATGACTTAATTAAAAGATTTGGCGGATTTTTTTTTTTTTTCATTTTCATAGATTTCGCATTTCAGCAACATTGATTTTGGCAACGTTTGGAAACAGTAGTATTTTGTAATATTTTTTTAGAGGAGGTATAGTATTTTTTGTTCCAATTCTCTGGCAACCCTGTCTTTTTCCCGGTGAAGATGCTTTGGGAGCCCGCTTGGCGCGTTTTCAAAAAGTCAACTACGCAAAATAGCTAGGGTTACCACGCTTGGCGCGCCTATCGTTCATTTAGCGAGAAAAGGGTACCTAAAGCACAGATTAACGAAATATTGTATCAATTTCGATATTGCATCGTTTTTTTAAAGTGTTTCATTTCGGAAAATGTATTGTTTTGTTTTTTAAGCTGGGAAAGAAAACTTTCTTCTTCTTTTAAACTTTGGTAAGATTTCTGTTGGTTCCTGTTATCAACAAAATTGTTCTTATTTTCTCTTTTGGCTTATTTTTGTCCATCTCCCTTGGGGTTGCATTCGAATGTTCCAAGGGGGTGTTTTACCCCATTTATCGGGTAAATCAGTGTTTTTAATGCAAGGTGATATAAATTGGTTAACAAAAGTGATATGAATTGCCGCGACCACTTGGCGATATATCGCCAAGCTTTTGATCGCCAAATATTTGACGCCAAATTGGCGAATTTTTTTTTTTTTTTTTTGATTTGGGTTCAATTTGGCGCTGTTGGCGATATTTTGCGAAAAATCCACTGAATGATGTTAAAAACGACGATCTTTAGGAGATTAATCATTGTAAAATATTTTTTTGCATTGTTTCGTAGCAAACTAGGGCTACAAATGTTTGAATTGTTATCTTGCTCACTCCAAGCACTATTTTAGCACTTAAGGCATCTACTAAGAAATTTACACGTAAAATTAAGTAGTGTGGGGTCCATATCAGATCTTTATATCACTTTGAAGGAATTATAGTTGAATAAAACTAAAATAGAGCATTTTTTCTGATATATCAATTATTTTACAAATGAACTTTTAATTTTATACCACGGGCAAAGCCGTGCGGGTACCGTTAGTAAATAAATAAAGTGACATGAGCAGTGGGAAACAATAAATAAATCCGCTACCCAATTTTTTAACAAAATTCAGCAATCTTTAGAACAACGCAAAGAAAAACTTTCTCAGAGAAGCAAAAACCTAGCTCTATTTCAAAAAAAAAAAAAAGCCATAAATGATAGTTAAAGAAAAAATCCTCCGATATACTCGAAGACAGACGCATATCGGAATAGTCTTATTCTAAATTTATCGAACAGAGAAAGAGAATACATCATTTTAGAAAACTGAAAAATAAAATTGAGAAATAATATTCCAGGTAGAAGCAATGGCTACAGGTGGGCGTTATAGAGGTCTCTGCCTGCTCAACCCTCAGCTTTCCCGCTCCGGCAGACGATATTTTCGGCCGCCACTTTTCCCCACAATACCGAATCGCGCTGCTGGCAGTGGGAAAAGATCCGCCGCATGGAAGTTCAAAAGTGAGTGAATGACTCTTGTGAACTCAAAAAAGATATATTGACTTTTTTAGGCAGACTTTCTCTAGGTCTGTTAGGTGAGTGAAATTAGATGTAGTTTGCTGTTTTTGATATTGTATTGTTTTTTAAATATTGTTGATTTTCTAGAAATTTATAAATCAGATTTATTTTTTTAAAGTTCTAATTGCTGAAGTACTTGAAGAAACTCCTAGAATTAAATTATCCTTCCCCAGTTTATAGTTTATTTAACCTTTTAAAAGAACTTTTTAAAGAGTTAATTACTCAAGTATTTAAAGTAGTTTGTTTCTTCATCTTTTAAGGACCAAAAAATTAATTAAAATTACTTTCTTTGAAAAAGATCTGATTACCTAAGTATTTGAAGCAACACAAAAAAATTCTATTATGCTTCAGAGTTTATAGTTTATTTAAGCTTTTAAGAGTTTAAAAATTAATAAATTAGAGTTACTTTCTGTAAAAGATCTAATTACTAAACACAAAAGAATTTAAAGCAACTCAAAGAATTCAATTAATCTTCATTGTATACCCAGGTAGCACAAAAAACGTTTAAACGTTTTTAATCCGTTGGCACAACGTTAAAAACCATTTTACAACCTTTAAAAAACGAAGTGTGCTACTTGGGTAGTTTACTTAACTCTTTAAGGACCTCAGCATTCTTAAATTATTGTTTCTTTCTGAAAAATAAAGAAAGATAGAAAAATGACCTATGTACGTAAGTATTTGAAGTAGCACAAAGGACTGTCCTTTTGTGGCATATGTCTCCCCTAAGTTCAAAGTTTATTTTATACATCATGGAACACAAATATTTTTAAAACTATTTTTTCATTTTATCAAAAAAGGTTATTAATATTTTCAAAAGAAAATTAGACAAAATTTTTCGTGTTTAATAAACGTATTGTAATTTTTATTGAAAACATTGCAAATGAAATGTTCCTGAATTCATATACCCATCCTGCTACTTATGTTCAAGATTGCTTTTTAACACAAAATTACATGCCGGTAAAATGCGTTTGACTATCCAAATATTTTTGAGTTGAACAATAAGTTAAACGAATTATGGAAAACTTTTGAAGTTTTGCATCTTTAATAGACTATATACAGGGGACCGTGTGTAACGGACATGATTCAGTTGTTTAAATTTATCAAAATGGAAGATGTTACGCGGCTAAACTTTTGCATATGAAGCAGATAAAGATTGCAATACACCGCTAACTTGGTTATTTTGATCTATGGACTGTAGTTTCGTGCTTATTGTGCACTCATCAGCATGGAATACGAAAGTAGCCGAGTTGGAGGCAAAAATCCTCTTATAGAGCAAAGAGAACCGAAAAACTGGTAGCTAATATGAAATTGGAATACCAGCGAGCGACCGCACTTGGTACGGCACAACTCGTAAATTTTAAGACAGAGCTCGGGTATAAAGCAGTAAGTAACCACCTCTAAGCAAGGTCTGAGGCAGAAATATACAACACACCGCCAACTCGGTTTTTCCATCCATGGACTGCAGTTCCGTGCTTATTATGCACTCATCAGCATGGAACACGAAAGTAACCCAGTTGGAGGCAAAACCCATTTGTATTCGTATTTATGTATTTATTGTAATCTCAGAGAAAAGTAAGACTTCTAATCCATGAAATAACAGTGGGATATACTACTGTTGCTTTGACGCGAGGATATAGACCACTGGTGCCCAAACTTTTTCTGCTCAATCGCAACACCTCATATTAAAATCGTTCTCGCTATCCAGAACACATATAAATTTTTAAAATATATTTTTTTCTTTCTTTCAGTAATATGGGAGAATATTGAACAGGAAAGAAAGTTATAAATCTATAATCGTTGTTATCATTTTTGTACTTAGTTTTTTGAATGCATGTTTTTTGTAACTAATTTCTGAATATTTGGCTCAAAATTCGACATACAGTGAGCTCTCACTTATACACCGCCTCCTTTATGCGTCTTTTCCACTTATACGACGGTTTTCAATGGTCCCAGCACATTCTTTCGCATAATAATAATATCATTCGTTTATGCGTCGCCCCTTAAGATAAATATTTCACTTATGCGCCGAATTTTTTGTAAAATATTAAAATTTTATTTTACTTTCTTTAAAAAATAAGCATGTTTCTTCACTTTCTTCTTTAATCTTTCGCCTTTATTGCTCACGGAAGGCCTTTTTTCCGTAAGAACTAGAATTCGCAGAGGGATAATTATCTATTATGTATCGTTTTAAAGGTTCGTATTAATCGTTTAATCGTATAAACAACGAAAAATGAAAGTGAAAGTTAATGAGTTGGATCCAAAGTAGTGAAAGTTCGGCCTGTCTATATAGCGGCTTTACCGCGACCCATACCCAGTTTTAACTTAATTTTGATCGATCTCTTTTAAATTTCAAAAACAATAACAATTCTAACATGTTGCCAAAAATTATTTGCCAAACACTATAAAAATATAAATTTACGCTGATGTGATTAAATATGAAATCCATTGTTAAAACGTGGTTGCTATGAAACAGTAACAATAAGAGTAATCATAAAGAAAATGGCGTAGTAAGAAATCTTCTCAAACTTTTAATGAATCCTATCTGTAACTCCGAACTGCTTGACCGTAGCGCTTCAAAACTGGCGCCAATCTTTTCCTCGTGGCCAAAACCTCCAGACCCTCAAGTTTATCGGAGTTTATTAATTTTGCGGCGATTTTCGACTGGGCAACCATTCCTCGTATTATAGTACTAGCTGTGGGGCCCGGCGTTGCACGGGCTTTAAAGTAGTGATGAAAATTTAAATAAACTACTCGCCGTCAAGGCGGTATATAATGATATATAACCGCCAAGGCAGCTCGCCTTTAAAGTAGCGAGGAAAGTTTCAGTCATGATATATAACCGCCAAGGCAGCTCGCCTTTAAAGTAGAGGGGAAAGTTTCAGCAAACTACTCGCCAACAAGGCGACTCGCCTTTAACCCTCTCGCTGCGTATTTTTTTTAATCAAAATAGGTTCAAAAATTGCGTATTTTTTTTATTACATATTTCAAATCTACATATATTTCAGACTTAAATTATACAAAAATTTTTTGTAAAAGAGTTTTTTTTTCAATATAGAATTAGATCATAGAAAAAAGTTGTCAGAATATTGAATATTATTAAATATTTCTCAGAAACGTGGACAACTAACGCCATTTGTTAGTCGACATCTAAATAAACAATTAAACATTACAGAAAAGCCGAAATGAAACCATGAAAGGGGAAAGAGCGGGTTGCACACTTAAATAGGCGGCAAAAACGGTTCCCCGCGATAATAACGGGTTACGCAAATTTTGCTACTTCTACGTTGCCCGTGGAAATCGCGGGATGCGCAGCGAGAGGGTTAAAGTAGTAAGGAAACTTAAAACAAATTACTCGCCGCCAAGGCGACTCGCATTTAAAGGAGGGAGGAAAGTTTTAGCGAAACCGGTTTCAAAAAACTACTCCCCGCTAAAGCGGCTCGCTAAAAACTTTCCCGCATAAAAAAGTCAATCGCATTATTTGCACATGCTTCCTCAGGAATAAAAACAATGTCAAGTAGCACATATTTAACACTCTCCCTAATAAACAAATACAATTCCCTACCAAAAACAAATATTTCCAAACCGCTCTCTTCCTGTAACATTAATTGCAAAATTCCAAACAAAAAAGTTGTTTTAATATTTAGATCGCAGCCAAAAAAAATCCCTGCTAAAAACATGAATTACAATTTAATTTGAAACACATTTTCAAAATGGTACCAGAAAAAAAATATAAGCCATTAAGTATGCAGGAATTCAAGTGAAACACGGACGATCGCATTATTTGCCTTGTTGAAACGCCGTAAAATGAAATGCTTTTAAGAAACGAAATGAAGAAAAGGACACCAACAATGAATTTAAAAGATGTCGCCATAGCAACGCAATAAAACTTTAATAGTTTGATCAGGAAAGAGGTTTTCGAACTCAAAGTTCAAACGCTTGTAACTTTTTTTCTAGTGGAGATAAAAGCTTGGTTCTTCGACTGTAAGTCGAATCAATTCTGGGGTTAAAAATATCGCTCTATCCAATGGCGTAAAAATCAAAACTGTGGAATAATTAGTTTATTTTTTATTGATGGTTTTAATGAACCAAGTATTGCAAGAAATCGGGTGAAGCCTTGCAAAAGGCAAGTTTAAAAATTGAATAACTCGTGCTGTGTTTAAGTTAGAGAATCGGAACAAACTGCATAGGACGGACAAAATTTTTCTGCTTCCAACGATATATAACATTAATATGTGTAAGTAATTTTTAACCCCAGTATTCGGCGATTAATGAGAAAATTGCCTTGAATTCGAATAAAAAACGAATCGCTTATCGAATCTTTTCAAACTATAGCCTAAAGTCTTTCTGGATAAATGGACTATTCAACACAAAAAGAATTTTTCAAATCGAACCAGTAGTTCCTGAGATTAGCGCGTTCAAACAAACAAACTCTACAGCTTTATATATTAGTAAAGATAAAGATAAGATATTTCAGCCTGCTCTCAATTCATTTTCTAAGCCTATCTCTGCATTCGTTAAAAAAAAGAAAACAAAAACAAAAACGTACGTGTCACATACAAATGCAACTGGTACATGACACGAGATGAAAATGTAAAAAAAAAATGAAATGGAAAAAAAAAAAACAATTAAAAAAATATAAATAAAATAAAATGAAAGACGCCACATTAAAAGCTGAAAAATGCGTTGTTGCAAACACTTTATTCGCATATGGCCTTCGTGTTTTTACTTTAATTATTATTTTTAGCATTTTTGTTACATTTATTAATAATGTACTATTTTTGAGAAACAGTCAGTCTATCTATCTATATATGTAAAGATTACGGTATTTGTTTATTTGTTTGTTCATTTGTACGTTTGTAACCGCTAGCCAGAAGCCCTCACAGCACCTACAGACATGAAACTTGGTTTAAAAATTCGAACGTATCCCAGTAAAATGCACCTCGAAGGCCAAATTTTTAATTTCGAATTAGTTATTTTTAAATTAATTAATTAGTCTCATTTTTGGTGTATCCGCCATAATTGAGGGGGGGGAAACCTTCCCCCACCCCAAAACATTATATATCGCTGGAAAGGAGTTTTTTTTTTCTGAAAAAGAAAAGTTTTAGCACGTTTCTGTCCGTTAATTAGAAGAGGAGATATTAATTAATCAAATTTAGTCAATTTTCAAGGCTTTACTATGTACGCAATACTGAAACACTAGGTCCATTTTCCAGATCAGCTGCTCTTTTGTCCCTGACGTTACTTTGTAGTTTAAATTAGCGTATAGATTTAAGCCTTGAAAATGTATTCAATTTGATTAATTAATAAATGCCGTTACTTACGTAACTTTCTGTCTTTTTTATTTATTTGGCGAATTGATTAAAACTTTAACATGACTTTAAGTGGAATTTAAAAGGTTGTGGAGAGCATTTGAACTAAAGGATATAATAATTTTACTTCAGAGGGTAGAGTGAATTTAAATTTATTCAGTTGACTTACTCAGAATTCGGTGTTACCGAATATTTCAGAATGGAACTATTATTGTTAAAAATTTAGTGATGGCTATTCAGTTCCTCTTCGCATTTGGCGTCGTAAAGTTTGGCAACAATCGGGAAATTTACCAAACCTCCTAGCCAGCGAAACACTACTTTCTCCAAATGAAAGAAAAAGAAAACGCCCTGGAAAGTAACAGTAGTTGTTTACAGTCTAAAGAGTATTTTATTGCATGTTTAAAACATGTATTTTATGCCGCCATCACTAAATTTTTAATAGTTCCATTCTGACATTTTGGGTAACACCGCTATTCAGTTACTTTTCGTATTTGGCGTCGTAAAGTTTGGCAACATTCGCTAAATTTACCAAACCTCCCAGCCAGTGAAATCTCCATATATTATTTCTCTAAGCCGAATCCTATACCCGGTCGAAACTCGCTCATTTCTTTATCGAATTGCAAGAAAATTTATGATTTTGAAGCTTATCCCGTGGGCTATTGACGAAAATTAGACCCACCCTCTAAAAAGTGTCGGTTCGTTTTTTATTCGAACTTCAATTTTTGGGCACAAAATTGACTCTATCTAGCGAAATAATTGTCGTATCGTCTCCATTTTGATTTCATTCGAAAGATTAAAAAAAATGCGTTCTTTAGAACGTTTCTCCGCTAGCGCCGCGTAACGAGAATCTCGAAAATCCACGTTTAAGCGACTTATAAGCGATTGAAGTTTGAAAAAGTTAAATTTTTTGCTCAAACGTTAAAATCGTTACATTGTTGTTCAAATCAATTTTAAATGCGACATTTCAAGCCAAGGCTTAGCTCGGTAAACCTTAATTGTAACTTTTATTGTTTCAAAATACTATGGTAGTTTTGCGATAACGTTAGTATTTAGTTTAGTAGTAGCCTTGGGTATTTGATTTTAATATAGGGTATCACTTTTGTAGTAGTTGTAAAAGTGAACGTGTCTTTGATCTCTTTGAAAAGTTGTCAGAACGACGGCAGTAGATGGCGATGTTGTGCAAACGTACAAGATTTTACAATGCCAAGGAACAGGGTACCAACAGGCAGACTAAGAGGAAGGTGTCTACTACCTAGACAATATTAGACAATTCAACAATGCTTTGGCCTTCGCTTCAGTCAAAGTGGACTCAGTTAACATTCCTGGCAGAGGTCCATATTGTTTTAAACTACATGGTCAAGTGTACCATATGATCGGGAACTTGCAACCTCCGGCAGGGACTACACCAACTTACGCTGGACTTTTCTTTATAGATTTCGACACTGCGCTGCAACTTCGGGCAGATAATGAAGCCAATAAAAACTGTCGTATTAAATTTTAAGTTTAGAGTTTTTTTTTTTTTTTTTTTTTTTTTTTTTTTTTTTTTTTTTTTTTGCGGAATTCCGCACGGGTCACCTAGTCTTGCTTATTTGAGGGTCACTGTTAGATTGTAATCACTTCAAAGAGATGGCGCGAAAGGCATTATATTTGTTGCCTTTTAATGTTCACATTAAAATCATGGAAGAATGGTTGTGGCTGAGCTACCTGACGACAATCGGTTCCCTATGTTAATCAATTTAGATTTGGCGACCAATTTTACATTGAAATTATGGTTAAATCGGTGAATTATATCAAATTTCGAGGGCAAAATTGCTGTGGTCGTAGAGAGTTTTCGAAAACCTTGGTACTGCAGTTGTGTCAAAAGTTCCTTTGAAACGTAAAAATTTCGAAAACTAAATAAGTTCGTCACACACAGTGAGTTAAACTTTATTTAGTTAACTTCCTTTACATTTATTGCACGGGCACCGCCGTGCGGGTACTGCTAGTATATATATAAATGTATATATGTATACATATATGTTTGCTCCTTTTTCGTCGGATTTTCATCAAACTTGACACAGAGATTCTATGATGCACTAAAACTCATATAGGCAAGGTTTTGAAATTTTAAAAAATCCAAAAAACTCAAAATTAAAAATTTGTCTAAAAATAGCCATTTTCTTTCAATTTTAAATAGAGTAATTGAGATAAGCCTTTAAGCATATACACATTGATAAAATCTAGCACATTTAAATATGAGTATTTTATAACTAAGATTATGATTGTCAATGAATTATCAATTTAAGCCTCACCTATTTCATTTTAGCATGAAATAAGTTAAAAACATTTATAATTTATGTTCTAATGGCCTTGGAACATAGGCACAAATATTGTATGATGCAGAAAAATTAGAGGTTCCAACAGATATTTAATTCTAGTTTTTGCGAGCATTTTTAATAAGCCGGGCAACGCCGGGTTATGAGCTAGTATTCAATAAACAGCGTGATGGCAGCAAGTTTTGCTTTATCCTCTTAAAACTAAGAAAATCTTAAATAGCGTGTCTTTTCTCTTTTTAATTTTTCTCTAGAAGAAAAGTGTGTCTTTTTGATGGAAGGAGACGCAACCTCCCCCCTTTCAAATCTATTTTTCTGGACATTGCTGAATCAATTTTGTATTGAGCAACATTTGCTTCTTGTAACTCACATTTCTGCAGGACTTCTTTTCAACAATACTGATAGTTTCTATCACAAGATTGTGATATAAACTATCCTCCCCAATTGGACGCCCCCATTCTGTTGCTGACCTGCTTGCCCCTGTGGTTCATTAATTATTCGAATGTAAATCTAAAATTAAAGAGAAAGGCTATTTTCATCCTAACTGACAATAATAATTAAAAAAAACTAGAAAATAATTTGTTAACCCATTAATGCCTAGCGTCCCTTTTTAGGGACGGTCCAAAAAGTGTTTGAATTGACCAAAAATGAACATTTTAACCAAATAAATAGTGTTCAATTATTACTGTGGTATTATTTCAATTCATTACTAACAGATTGCAGCACATATTCATTGTAAAGTGTGTTCTGTAGCCGTGTAACTAGTGTGCAAAGTATCTTTGGATAAAAAATGTCAGGCGTTAATGGGTTAATGTCTTCTAACTCTTGTTATGTGCGGATTTTCTAAACAGTTTCGTTAATAGACACCACAGCTAGATAGTTCCAGATTTATTACGAACGGAAGAAAAAATCATTTTAAGTAGTAGGACATTGAATTAATGTTCTCAGAAACTAATCTAAACGACAATCCTCTGTAATAATAATTATGATAGAAACATTTTAATGGTATCTGTCAAGTCTAATGGATTTTTGTGCCTCCACAGAACTCTGATTTTAGTCGTACTAACAGCTTTGGGCTGTCATTCTTTTTCAAGATTTAAAGGGAAATTATTTGTGCTAGTTATTTCTGATGAGTTGAGTCGATCGTAAAATTGATTTATCAGATATCGATGCAATAAAACAATTTATAACTGTAATTCTGAGTATGTTTTTTTTGCTTGTATTGTGGAGGAGCTTGAGCTTTTCGCGAACTTGATGTGATACAGCGCACTTGACTTAATAACGAAAATAAATCGTCTCTCATTCCAACACTCAAAGATATTTCGAGAAAAAAAAAGAATATTCATTAGCCTCCTTAGAAGTTAAAACTTACTAAAACTTCGAAAGCCTAATTATTTATCAATTTGCCTGTCTTTTTCAATTAATGATTCGTAAAATAGTCAAGCATTTCTTTTTTTTATTTTTCTGAATTTAAAGTCACTTTGCTTTGTCTTGTCACAGTTTTAGTTTTGGATTTAATTGGCAATTATGTTTGATATCTCCAAATCATAATGCTTTCTTAAAATAGAGGTCGGGTTTTCTAGAAGTTTTAAATGCGTTTTTTAATAAACGGTATCAGACAGTTTTCTCGGAAAGATCGGATAGATATCCAAAATGATCTCAAAACAAATCTTTTTTAGACTACTTTTTTCCATATTTTTAATCCATTGTTTGAAATGATTTTAGAATTGAGTCTCTTTTATTTTTCCATTTACATTTTTACTAGGAATTAAATCCTTTTTTGAATAGTTTGTTTTACTTGTTTTTTCTTATTTTTTGTCTGCTCATTTCTTTTCATAGAATGATTTAATCAACTATTCAACTGTCTCAAAAATATTGTACAAAATGCATGAAGACAGAACTTACAGCTTGGATATTTACTTAATCAAGTATTTTGCTGTAGCTACTAGTTGATTCATGAGTCTTTACTTACACTGTAAAAAATGAATGTCGTTTTTACAGTATAGTACAGCTAATTTTATAGTATCAAACTAAAAATTTCAAATTTTACAGTAATAAACTGTAAAACTGTTGCTTCACAGTACTAAACTGTAAAACTGCTGCTTTACAGTACTAAACTGTAAAACTGCTGCTTTACAGTACTAAACTGTAAAAATGCTGCTTTACAGTACTAAACTGTAAAAATGCTGCTTTACAGTACTAAACTGTAAAACTGCTGCTTTACAGTACTAAACTGTAAAACTGCTGCTTTACAGTACTAAACTGTAAAACTGCTGCTTTACAGTACTAAACTGTAAAAATGCTGCTTTACAGTACTAAACTGTAAAACTGCTGCTTTACAGTACTAAACTGTAAAAATGCTGCTTTACAGTACTAAACTGTAAAACTGCTGCTTTACAGTACTAAACTGTAAAACTGCTGCTTTACAGTACTAAACTGTAAAACTGCTGCTTTACAGTACTAAACTGTAAAAATGCTGCTTTACAGTACTAAACTGTAAAAATGCTGCTTTACAGTACTAAACTGTAAAAATGCTGCTTTACAGTACTAAACTGTAAAAATGCTGCTTTACAGTACTAAACTGTAAAAATGCTGCTTTACAGTACACTAACTAAAAATGCTGCTTTACAGTACTAAACTGTAAAATTGCTAATTTTACAGTAATAAACTATGTAACTGCTAATTTAACAGTTTATCACCGTGCCTGTTACAGTTTAAAACTGGAACCTCTGCTGCCAGTATTATACTGTTGTTTTTACAGTATAATACAGCTAAATTTTACGGCAATAAACTGTAAAATTTCTAATTTTACAGTAAGAAACTGTAAAATTGCTAGTTTTACAATTTATTGCTGTGCATTTTACAATTTTAAATTGGAACCTCTTCTTCCAGTATCATACTGTAAAAACAACAGTTCATTTTCTGGAGTGTACAAACTTTTAACACCTATTTGACAGAGCACTTCATTGTAATGGTATGTGTGTGCAAAAAGGAAGACTTTTATTTAGTTCAATTTTCATTCTTTAGGTTTCTGGTAAGTGCTCCTTATGAAAGTATTTCTCATTCTGAGGATATATTATCCAAGTTTTGTATATTTCACAATATTACCAACTTCCGTACCGTAAAATGGGGTGAATCGGAACACTTTTCAGCTTTGATTGTAAAAAAAGCAGTTAAAAGATTTTTTTTATTTGATTTTTTGGGTAAAAACTTCGGTCTTGCTTTATTTTTGATATTCCAAGCGAAGACAAAGCATTTTGAACAATTATTATTAAAATATATTGGAAATTATGCGTGTTCCGAATCACCCCGCTGATAGGGGTCAATCGGAACACATGTTAAAATTTTTATTTTTTTCAATTTAACCTGTAGTTCTCACAAACATGAGTAATATTGATGGGGGAGAATAAGAACAGATAATTACTGTCAAGTAAATGTATAATTTCAATCTCAGTAAACGTGTATAAAATGTTAAAATTCAAAATAATTTTTAACAGAACTAAGTGTTCCGATTCACCATGCAATTTTTTTTTCTATGGTATTTTTCAGAATTCTTCATTTTTATGACACAATTTTTTAAAAAGGTAAATTCTAATGCGGTATTCTGTTGTTCAGATACATGTATAATTGAAACATAACACTCTTAGTTTTTAAATATAAGAAGGTTTGGTCTTGGATATGAAGTTTTGCAATCTATGGAAATGTGATGTTTTCTAGCATTCCACGTGCAGCCCTCCTTAGAAGCCAATAGCGTTGCCAAATTGACAAAAGTAATTTTTTCCTACTTCCTATGATCTTACCTTACTAAAAAAAATTCATGGCAAAAAATACCCAATAGTATATTTATGAAGAATGTCTTTGTACGGTCGGGAAGTTTTGTTCCGATTGACCCCACTGTTTTTATACACCCCATTTTAGGGTAACCATTTGTAGTTTTGAGAAAGTCTTAGTTTTTATTTTGTGCTCTGTATCGGGGTGCACTGCAAAAATGAATTGTTGTTTTTATGGTATAATACTGGCATCCGAGGCTCTAATCTAAAACGAAAATGCACAGTATTAAACTGTAAAACTAGCACTTTTACAGTTTCTTGCTGTACATTTAGAAATTTGAGAGTTTATTGCCGTAAAATTTAGAGGTATTATAATGTAAACACAACAGTATAATACTGGCTGCAGAGGTTCCAGTTTAAAACTGTAAAATGCACGTAATAGACTGTTAAATTAACAATTTTATAGTTATTACTGTAAAATTAGCAGTTTTATAGTTTAGTATTGCAAAAGCAGCAATTTTACAGTTTATTATCGTAAAATTAACTGTATTATACTGTAAACACAACATTCATTTTTTACAGTGTAGTCTATACCTTCATTCCCCTTTTTCATGATCACAGGGTAATCAATTTACTGAGCACACTGGTCAATCATTTCTGAGTGAATTTTAAATATTAGTAAAATGTTTAACAAAAAATTAAGATCGTACATTGATTTCCAGCTCAAAATGAAACAGATATTGCCGCATTATATTGAAATGCTTGATAATTGTTGTCGAACTGATGTTAACTAAACTTTTGCAATCTCTGATTTATTTGATATTCTAACGACATTTGCTGTCAATCTCAACTTACTCCTATTGAATTCAATGAATTTCGCGTCAGAACAATTGCATTAGCTTTGACTGCTGGGAAATGAGTTTATATACTTTAAGCTATCAAAACATATTTGCGCCGTACAACTCTCTGTTCTATGGAAAATATTTAACAATGTTATATTCCCATTGATTGTAAACTTCTTTCTTATTAGTTATCAGGCTTTTAATATACTTAAATGTGTCAAATTTGGTTCATTAGTGACACCATTGATTTTTGAAACATATTAAATTAAAACAAAATCTTTACAGGGCAGCATTCAAATTACGCTTGTGTGGATGTCTATGGGGGGGGGGGGGCTTAGTCTTAACCCACTAAGTAATTCAACTCTTTCAAGTACAGAAATATTTGACAAAAAATTAACTCACCTGTAATGTTTTTTTAAAGAAAAAAATCCATCTGTTATAAATGTATTATAAGACACATGTTAAAAATTTTTTTATTGAAATTCAGGGTATTTAAAAAAAATTAAAAAATAGCAAACCAAGTAACTGGAGTTATAGAAAGTATGGGACATTTTTTTTGTACCAGCCTTGAAAGAGCTAACGGAGCGTTTAAATAAAATACCATAGTTCTTGAAAAGTAAATGGGGATAATCTAGCGTTTAAATTCATAAATCACGCATATTGTTGCAGGCACGTGTTTCGGGGTTATAAGGAACCCCTTTTCAATGTGAAGAAGAAAAATTCTGACAGTTACTTGAGATATAGCAGTCACGCATAACGGATAAAACGTTTGATTAGTCCACACTCTCTTCAGTGGCAATGGTGTCAAAATATATTGAGCACCTATTGACATGAGTTTTCGTATGAATACCGAATTTCGTTTGAATTCTTGCAGTAGTTTTTGCTCTAGAGCGGTCGCAAAAAAAATAAATAAATAAATAAAAAATCGGTCACACGCATACAGACAGATATGCTTCAAAAATAGTCAGTATGGACTCCTCAAACGAGCAAATTTTCCACGAATCCAATACTTTCTTCTATATATTAGACATCTAAGAAAGTAAAAATAATGTCTAAATGTAAATTTTATTACAAAACACATAACTATGAAATTCATTGGGGGTGCTAAGAGATTTCAAACATGTACCAACTGTTCTGTTCAAGAGGCATCTCCTCTCCACATCCTTGAGTGCCTGGGACTTACCAGACAGAATTTGGCGGACGATCCTTTGCTGGTGTTAGATTTCCTTAGGGTGTACAACATCATGGACCTGGTCTAGCACCGCTGACCAACGGGGGCATGCAACAACAACAGCACAAAACACATTGTTCATTCTGTGCCTAGTGTAATTTTTAGAACAAATTTTCAATGGATTCATTTTGAAAAAGGACAGTTGTCACAGTTTCATTTGGCCCTGCATTTTCCTACTAATATTTATTAGGAAGAGCTGAATCAAGGAAATAACGAAAATTAGTCTAGAATTTCTATTGTGCCTTATTATTCTGCTTATTATTCACTGCAGCCGTCGCAAAGAAAATATGTGTTTCAATTCTTGGCAATATTTTATTAGAACTAGTGGTAAAAATTCCCTTTCTTTGAATTTTATTCCCTTTTATTGACTGTCTCGCCACTTTTAAGTTAGGTAATATGGAGTTTTTTTTTCAAATATTTTTCTAATAAGTAGGCATTTTTTTGCAGTTATAATGATTGCAAATAAATTTGCTATCAGAGAAGTATTCTAAATATTATAACTAGTACAGTACTATATACGTTTGTCACTAATGTCGTCCCCGCTTAAACGAACACTGTTACTTCAAAGAAATATTATCCCATTAAACAGGGTATTCGATTAAGTGGGGATCTTTAACATAGCGTCTATGGCAAGGGGAATATTCAGTTCCAGGATATTTTTATTCGTATAAGAGGGGAATTCGTTTATCCGTTACTCGATTAAGCGGGGCTGACAGTATATACTCTTACTCTAATATATATATATACATAAAACTACATAATACCGTTTTAGATAACTGTCAAATATAATGAATGATTACTTGCTGTATTTTGCCTGTGCAAAACATTTATCCGGGAAAAGCTCACTGTATCAAACAGTTTTAAGCATTCGTATTTGCCCCGGTCATAATAGGTGACACTGATAAATATACTCCGTACATTTCATTTATTAAATGCTTGTTCTAATAATAAATGCACTAGCCACGCGTCGTCCAAAGCCACTTAAAATGAGCAATCTTGCATGACCACTTCATTACTTGCCGCGCACAATGATTTATTTTTAGCATCAGCTTCAATGATAGCTTTGTGATTTCTAAGCAATAACATTTCCGTATTTGTTTTATTGATTTCCAAATAAAAGAAAATTTTAGCGCCTGATTTAGAAATCAAATATTTTAGAAAATGAATAAAAACTGATCCAAATTGATAGAAAGCATTTTTTCTCCCAAAAGTCTTCGTTTTAGTCCACGGATAATTATTCTGTCTCGTATCCATGGAGATAGGTATGTGAGTAAGGTTTAGACGGAGAAAAATAAAACAGTTCGGAATCATTATAAACCATTTGTTCAGAAAGCCATATTTCTATTTCCTCTTTGGCCACGTTTTTACCATTTAGAAGAGGTTGATGTATTATTTTCTTTGTGAGTTTAAGTTTTAAATAATTGCTCTAATTGTTTTAGCAGTTAAAATTTTTCGCCAAAGACAAGGAAAGAAATAACGTTTAAATTTGTAGGTCATTTAATTTATATATTGAATTTGTGTGTTGTGAAATTGTCTAAAGCTTCAGTACAAAAACCGATTTGTTTATTTATTTATTTATATATCTTGAATTAATTCTTAACTATAACGAAAGCAGCGATCTGCTAATTGTGAACAAACTTTCTAGAAAGCTCAATACTTTGCAAATCCATTCTTTATATATTTTTTGTATATATAAAACATGGGGAAAAATATAATTTATGTTTGGTAAATATTATTTTAAGAAAACGTGGAACAAAGCAAAGATACACGATTTTTTCATTCAATGTCACTTTTACGAACCTGCAATCAAACCTGAAGTGTATATACCACGAGGAACAGTAATGTTTAATAGATTCCTTCACGATTTGTGAGAAAAGCTTTTCAACAATCCCGCATGAATGGTATCAACCTCTAAATTTAGTCCTTACTAATTTCATGGAGCCGGACCTTAATGAGAATTTCATGTAGCTTAATCTTGATTGGAGGCTTCTTAGCTGCAATTTCGTTGCCCAAAATTTCTAGCAATTTTCAATTCAGCAGTCCAATCCAAACCTATAATGCCAGATCTTTTCCTGTAGGTGGGCGGCTGTAGAGGAAAAATTAGGGAAACTTTCTTTTTCTCTGTCTGAAGGGTTTTAGAGATGAAAACTTAGTTTAATACTTAATTTGGAAAACAAATTGAACGAATTAGACTTCACTAACCGATTTTGCTGCATGCCACACAGTACAGATTTCTGTTGAAAAGTGCAATTTATAGCACCTTTTAGTTGATCCAGAAAAGGAGTTGAACGCTTGAAATTTTTCAATTTTTGCAGCAGACATATCTGTTTGTATCACGATCTTGGGAAATATTTTAAAACCAACTATTCAGTTCGATTTGAAAGGTGCGGAAAGTTGTATTTTTCGGCAAAATCCCCGAAGAAGGGTATCCCCTGAGTTTTCCTCGTCATTCTTCGAAGTCAGAAGAAGAAAAGAAATTGTTCATGGGTTATTTAATTCCTCTAATTTTCAAGCTTTTATCTTCACAACAATACAATATTTGAAGAGTAATTTTCTTTCAGTTTCCTCCCTTTTAGTGCAGTCCTACACAAAAAACCTGGCACTAAATTTTTGGGTTAGTCTAGGAATTCCTCCTCACTTGAAAATGGTTGGCACATAATAGGCACAAAAAGTCTGCTACCAATATAAAATTACAGGACAACATTACTTGAGTCTGGGGTTCAAACCATTCAGAAGTTGATATCTTTTATGCAGGACAGCTGCGAAGTTCTGCTTTCAACTCATGAAGGTTTTTATTAAATGTTGAATTCTTCCTCCTGGGTGCATACGTTTCTAAAATTTGTGTGTATTTATTACATGGTTCCACGTTTTCTTAAATATTGCATTTTTTTCCTTTCTTCATTTCTCTAAATAAGTAAGAGTAAATAACTAATTAATCCTAACAAAATGTGATTGAGATTGATCCTATGTCTGTATTTGATTGAAATAAGATCAGCATTGCATAAAAATTGCACATAAAAACGTTACTTTCATTCTTCTCTACTCTTTTTTTTTTTGTAAATAGGCAGTTTTTTTTCCGTAAGTCACTAAAAATAGATAAATAAATAAATAAATAAATAAATAACAAATAATACAGAAATCAACTTCTCAATTTCATAATATTGAGGAACACAAAGATCAATTACAGGTAAAAAACACTCAGTTTTTTCTTAAAAAATTGCAATAAATAATAAGATGAAGTACATGGTTAATCTTTGTGTCTTAAATAACTCTACACTTAGTCTAAAATGAATATTCGGAATTTACCAATTATATTCTAAATGATGTTTAAAATTTGATTAACTCTCTTGTATGACACTTTATTTATTGCACTCGTGATTTGATGTTGTACATATCCTGTTTTATGTTTAATGACTCACTTTAAACGCTTTGTATTACATAATTATGATGAGATTGTTAAGTAATTAATGATCCCTCGTGGATCCTCAATTAGATTGACTTGAATCGTATTCAACGACCATTATTATTTCATTGTTGCAGATTAATTTCAACATTTGTCGCAAAAGTTTTAACTGCAATAGCTTGCAGTTGTAGTTCGTAATTACAACTGCTTGCATACAATTAACAATACCAGGTGCAGTAGAATTACCAGAATAATTAATCTTCGAATTATATAGTTGGTAGCATTTATAGGATAGAGTTATAAACTAATAGTAAATTTCGTTCATTCATTAAACATCAAGCATGAAAATATAATAAGCCTCTGCAAAATTTGCACCAGAATCTTTGGTTCAAAATTTGAGGGTTTTAAGAAATCTATTTCCTTATCAGGTTTTTAATTATATGTGTATGTCTACACAGTTGAACTTCCTTAATACGACCACGCTTACTACAAAATGGAAACTGCAAAATGAAAACTGAAAAAACTAGCATTTTGGTGGTTAGGTTGATTCGTTACTTAATTGCATTAAAGTTTTTATTGAAATGAACTTTTCGGCTACTGCGACCAAAACCTTTTGAAATTTCAACTGAAGAGTTTCGCAATGGATCAATACTTTGGATTTTTCAAACGGAAGTATTGACCGTTTTGCATGGTTGTAAAAAGCCCGTAATGTGTCGAAAAACTTTTTTCAGTCCTTTAGTATGGAGATTAAAGCATACGAACCTGTTCCCTTGAGAACATGACAATTTTATGGGAGCTTAAGCTTCTCCCAATCTTTCAAGTCCTTTAGTCCAAGTCCAAGTCCCCCAATCTTTCAAGTCCTTTAGTCCAAGTCCAAGTCCCCCAATCTTTCAAGTCCTAGTCCAATCTTTAAGTCCCCAATCTTTCATTTGGGACTATTTTATTATCCCCTCCCCCCGCGAAAAAAAAGATTTAAGTCCCTTAAATATTTTTGAATTTACTGGTAATCAGCTTACAATGCTTGTTTAATACTCGTAATAATAAGCATTAATTCTTATTGAATATGCATGTCGTTTTTGCAATTTTTCTAATGAAGGGTTAACATGAATAACACTTAACATGAGCATATTTGTGAGTTTTTGCCATTTTGTATCAACATAGTTCCACTGCATTTCAAACAAAGTTTTAAATGTTTATTCATTGAATTCAATATTACTCTAGAGGAGCGTTTCTTAATTTCTTTGATAATTGGAAATTTTTCAATTTTTTTCTTCTAGAAGCCATCTGGCTTCAACACACATCGCTATCTTCGTACTATGCGCTTTGCCTCCTAACAAACACAGGACAGATTTACGGCACAGAGAGGATTAAATAACATCCATGGGCAAGGCGGGATTCGAACCCGCGGCCACTTGCTTACGAGGAGAGTATTCTACCTTTAGGCCCACGTGGCCTCCCAACTTTTCAATTAATATCTCCGTTTCTTTTCCGAAACCTTTGGTTTTTCCAATAATATTGTTTGAATGAGGGATTCTGACGAAGTTTTACTTTCAATGAAAGCAAGTTGCTTGAAATAAAATTTATTAGATTTTAATAGTAACTGAATGGGAAAGAATATAGAAGTTAGTAGATTAGTTGAACTACTGGTTTTCAGATGGAAAGGGTAAAATTAGTTAATGGCAAAACCAGCAGAAGACAGAAAATAAGTTAATTTTGAAAAAATCAACATTGCGCAACGCGAAAAATGTCCTTCAAATGTAAATTTGTGTGCGTTGCATATTTTTGGCTCTATGTAACGAATCGGTAATTACTTTTATGAACCACGAACCAATTTAACAAAACCTAACTTTCTGCGTTTTTTTTTAGTTAAGTAGAAGTATCCAAACAGAGGGCTTCAAGAAAATACTTCATTCCTGGTGCCAGAAATGTATCACATGCACCACTTTTAAAATCACTATCTGCCTTTCGTCCACCATTGCACATTAGACTCGGCTTATGAAAATGTTTGTAAAATCTAGGCTGAGACGGTGCGGCTTTTTATTATTATTATTATTATTATTATTATTATTTTGAATCTCAGGAACAAATTAAAACTTCAAGTGAGGCAAATGTAAAAGAAAGGTTTATTTTATTATCCCATAAGTTAACCCTTTGACGGTTATGGAAATGAGCAGTTTCCGTTTACTTAATTCGCGCAGCATTAGGAGTAAACAGTAGTCGAAAGTGGCAGCTGTTTTCCCCCGCCGTTCTTCCGAAAATGTCACCTTTCTCTGGCGATGCCGTAGATAGCTCGCCTCGCGCGTTTTAAAAATTTCTTAAAGTATTTATAGTACAGTACATCAGTGCAGAATAATAATGGCGAACGAAGTCAGCTCGTCAGCGCGCATTGGGGGAAAATTTCACTACGCGAGTAGTGCTCGTTACTAACCATTTCGGTCAAAATCTTGCTCTCGAGCGGAACTCGTTTGCGCGCATTATGAAGCATGATTCGATTACGAGCTGAACTCTTTCACAACCATCAAAGGGTTAAAGCAGTCTTTGATGCTGAAGAGTTTGAAAAAAAAAGTCAATTCCTGGTTGGCGTTTAAATTTATGCACATTTTCTTCTGAGAAATTGGTATAATGCTTAAGTATTTGGTTTTAATTAATTTTGGCTTTAATGGTATATCTACGTGTATACAAAATTTAAGTTTCAGAAAAGAGAGGAAAAATAGTTAAAATTTAATTTATAGGTGCAATAAATTAATTACATTGAATGATGCATACTTTAAAAATGTATCATTCTCAAAATATTTACGATTGCATGAATTACTTAAAATCAAATAGGAATATTGAGTAATGTTTTAAAGATGTATATGAATCGATCATGTTTTTTTATACCGAACTCTATATACTATTACCTAAAAAATGGAAAAATAGTTAAAACTTAATGTATGGTGTAATCTATTGATTATTATAAGTAATGCATATTGAAATGAAAGTATTATTAAAAAATTCGAAATCGTTACGGTTATTTAATTCATTGACAATGAAATTAAATTGAAATATTGAGAAATATTTTAAAGATGTTATTATTTAAGTACCTCAACCACATACACACTTGCTGACTTGCGAAGAATTGATAATAAATGATTGCAACGTTACTACATTATCGGAAACTAAATTCCATTTTCATGAACCAAATTTTATCTCAATGAAACTGCGGTTATAATTCTGAATCCACAAAACGAAGTTGAACAAAAATGACTAAAGAATCTACGTATCGAAGTCTTGTTCCTTTTATCTATCTCTCACAAAACGATTTCTCCTTTAGCGCCCTGAAGTGAAGATTTTTTATTGCCACAAAACATGTCGTAGTCTTACTTTTCTTAAGAAAAAAGATAAGACATGTTTTCTTTGTAAGGAATGATAGATTACACTAGTATAAAAACAACCATTAGGATGTATGCTATATAGAAGGATTTTTTAACTGTTTTCGTTCAGAGGACAGATAAAATTTATAAAAACATTTCGGAAACCTTTTTTTTTATATCAAAAAAAAAAAAAAACTTGGTATTGAAAAACTACTAAATAAGTTAAAAGTGTTGTTCTTACTACTTTCATTTATTATCTACACCGTTTTACTGTAATAATACGAAACTATTGTATTTATTATTTGAACTTAAGTACATTTCTAAGAATGAAACACCAGTTTAAAAAAAGAAGTAATAAAAATAACAATAATAAAAAACTAGCTGTCGTGGCCGTCACGAAACTTTCTTCTATATCTATCTTATGAATTCCGGTTACAAAATAAAATACGTACTCGCCCGAGTAATTGGAGACAGCTACAATTTCCCAATTATCGTAATAACCCTGCAAATGCAGAATCAATGAGCGAAATTGGAAATCATTGCAAAAGCCTTGTTTAGATTAATTGCAAACATTTTATTTGTTAGTAAAAAGAAATTGGCAACAGTTAAAAATTTCAAATCATTGAAAGTTTTCAGCTGTTTTGATAATTAAATAGCGTGAAAGCGATTTTTTAATGAATTAATTTTTCGCATTGCTGACTAAGCGCAAAAATCACCCCACCCTCCCCCTGGGGCGATTGGCGCCAAAATTTAATCGATGCTTGCTTCCATATTGGGTTAGTGTTATTCCAAATTTCATTCAAATCGCAGCAATATTTCCCGAGATACAGGAGGTGCAATGACAAAATAAGCACTTTTGATTGCTCCACCCCCATTTGAGATATTGACACACAAATTGAATCAGCACCTGTACTCAATAGGGTCTACCTATGGACCAATTTTCGTTTGATTCCGCCGGTTACTTCCTGAGATATAGCAGTCACCCTCGTGCAGAACACGTGCGATTGCTCCACCCCCCTTCGAGATATTGACAAACAAATTGAATCAGCACCTGTACTCAGTAGGGTCTACCTATGGACCAATTTTCGTTTGATTCCGCCGGTTACTTCCTGAGATATAGCAATCACCCCCGCGCAGAACACGTGCGATTGCTCCACCCCCCTTGGAGGAATTCGCTAAAAAAAGTCAGGTGCACCAGTTCACATGGTGGTACATATGTGCAAAAATTTTTGTTTGATTTCATTCAGTAGTTTTTGCTCTAGCGCGGCCACAAAAACTGGTCACACACATACAGACTCCACACACAGACACACACACACACAGACAGACAGACATTTTCCAAAAATGGTCGAAATGGACTCAGCGCACCTCAAAACGTGCAAATCCGTCAAAATTCGACATTCGAAAATTTTCACGAAACCAATACTTTCTTCTATATATTAGATATAGAAGAAAGTAATAAGAGACGTGACGGATGACAAATGGCGAGGTTACTCCAGTGTTGCCAACCCTCAAAAATGAAATTCTGAATTTAACACCAGAAAACTATTGAACTAACGTAAAATTGATAGTGAAAAATGGAATGCATAATTTTTTTGATTTAGAATATTTTTTCTGGGAAAACTTTAAGGACCGCCCAAAGTTTTCTGCAAAGTGGCATCGTGCCGTTGGATTCAGGGTTGGCAAAGGTGGGCCCAGCCCAGAAAAACCCGCCCGGGTTTTTCTGGGCGGGTCCACCAACAAAAACCCACCCGGGTTTTTGTCAAAAGTGGGTTTTTGTTAATTTCTAAGTGATCAACAAGTATAGTCAATAATAATATCTCATCTAAATTATACATAAAAAATAAGTAAGAAATCAGGTTCATTTGAGATAATTTTTCATAGAGTAATTATTTATTTTATAAAATAATTATTATTTCTTCAATTTTCAAGTCATCGTCCAGAAAATTTTTCTAGCTATGATACTACTTTTTGTTGCAAAATACTTATTATTATTTATTTATTTTTTCACACCAAATTTCAAATTTTAAAAATAAATTGGAAATGAACCATTGATAAACTTCTTGTAGAAGGAAAAAAATGCCTAGTTAATGTTTTATGATAATTTTGATTCAACACAAAATTGAATAAATTAATTTTGATTTGTAGGTCTCGAAATTGAAATTTTTGTATGGAATAGTTGCTGCTGCAAATTTTGCTTTTATTCTGGAGCAAGAAAAATTAAGTTTTGCTCTTCATTTCTTCTAACCCTATTGCGTTTAGATGATTTTCAAGTGCTATGTTATAGATGTACCATACCACTGACTTTGATTAAAAAAAAAACAAAGAAAATGCGTCCCCATGCAATTTATTACTACTAAAATATTATGACAAGCATTTATTAATAAATTTATAATTCTTGCAAAGCTCTAATGTTAACCTAGTTTTTTCTAAAGATTATTTCAAAAAAAAAAATCGATCAAGAGTCCCCCCCTCCCCCATCTGAAATTAATCAGTTTTGGTTTTGAAAATAGGAGGGGGGAGTTAGACACTTCTCTTATCTCAGGCACACACCTATCATTGAGATATGCCTTATAAGAAACATGCAAATGACATGACTAGACGTGACGCAGGCTACTTAAATTGATACTATTAAAAAATTAAAACTATTTGCACTTGTTTATTAATAGAAATAATCATCTTTTCTCATTAAGTTTTTGAAACTTTCACACCCTAAATATTCCTGTATTTGTAGGAAAGCCCGTTTGCAACAGTTCTTCTATTTTGAAAAAAACAAGTGATAAAAGTTTATAGCTGAAACCATTGTCCAAAGCTTCTTAAATATACACATTAAATATTACAATTCGGTTGATGATATTATTAATTGATATTGTTAATAATATTAATTATTAATCCATTAAAATTGATTAAATGCGATTCAGAACTTTAACTTAATGAATATATTTTTATATGAATGAATGCATACATTATATATCAATACTCGCATAAGAGATAAAATTTAACATACAAAAACCCAGAAAAACCCGCAAATACCCAGAAAAACCCACAAATACCCAGAAAAACCCACAAAAACCCGGGTGGGTTGGGTTTTTGTAGAAAAACCCGGGTTTTTGCCAACCCTGGTTGGATTAGCAGTTGAAATACTTTGGTCCATTTGTCACTTTGTACAATCTAATATAATATGATAAGAACAATTCAACTGTCTATTTTAGACATGATGTTGCAAAATATTTTTACTTACAATTGAATGCCTCTAAATAGCCAACTATGAAACGGTTAATAAATGATAATAGTGTAAAAAGTAAAGCAATAAAGATTATAGCAATCGCATAATTTCTTCGTTTAGTAAGATTTTAAAAAGAAACTTTGAGTTTCAGTTTTGTCTATTGCAATCGATTCTTCACTTACCTCAACTTATTTGAATACATGATAATATTATTTTAAAATTTATTAATCCCTTCTATTAATTGGTTAGTCATTTTGAACGTTAACAGTTTCGATTAGCTAAAACTTTGTTTCATTTGTTATTTTATTCCAAGATCTTACCATGCTTGCGTGTAGCATAACTGCTCAGTTTTCAGCTAGCTCTTACTCACGACAGTGAAAAGATGCACTTTGTGGTGATTCATCACTTCAGGTTCAAACTATTAAGTTTAATGATTCAATAAATCGAAGTTTTTTACTCAATATCATCTCAATATTTCTCAAGCTCGTTTAATTTATGTTTTTGTCCTTAAGCAAGCTTTTGTGCTCATGTTACCTTTCCTTACTGATTGGGTATTCAATGTGATTTTATTTTCCTTTCTCTCATTTCTGGCTTTATCTCTTTTCTTTTCTGTGCAATTTTTTTCCCCTCTTTTCGTATTTCATTACATTTTCTTTTTCAGTGAGAAAAGAATAATACTTTTGTCAGACCTTATATGAAAAGAATTGATAAGTTAAACACAATAGTTTATCATTAGAATACTTGTAGATGCTTCCAAATAATATTTTACGTTCCTACACCAGTCGAGCCCGCTTAATAGAATATCGGTTAAAAGAACATCCCGCTTAATATAATACATTTTAAATGCACACACCGATATAATGCATTACATTGGTCCCGGGTAATGGAATATCCCGCTTATTAGAATATTTTTTAGCAGCGAAATGCTATTCAATTAAGCTGGATTGACTGTATTTGTTATAGTCCAATAGATAGTGGGGAAGGAATACAAGATATCTGTCAACTTCATTAATTATAACATTGGCAAATCACACATTACATTTAAAAATAACTAGGGATGCACCGATAAGCAAATTGGCCGATTACCGATTACCGATTAATCTGTTGAGCCGATTAATAATGAGGATAATTGTTTTTCTACTACCAATTTTACCATCACTGATTTTCTCTCTTATACAATTCCAAGTTTAGAAATAGTAAGTAATTTATTTCTGGGAGAAGATTTTTTTCCATTTTCCTAGTTTTCACAAAATAATTTCAATATTTTATCAAATTTCTTAGAACTAATTTTAATATTAATGTCAATACTATTATTTACACATTGTTAGTTATTTGTAAGAAAAAAGCAGTCGAAAACTTTAACTTTTATTTTTAACTTCCATTGAGATAAAAATTTATAAAAAAAGGAGGAGTGGGGGAGTGTGTGGTGAACACTCTAATTTAAGAGCATTTTTAATTCACATATTTTAGTAATCAGTAGCAATTTAATTCAATACTTTTATTCTTTGAAAATTAGAGGTTATCCGAAAGCACTGTGCTAAGGAGAAAACTATCGCCACATGAAAAATGTTGCATCACTGTCTATGTATATTTATTCAAAGTAGGAGAATTCATTTAAAAAAGACTTTATATCAACTGTGAGGATTATTATTACTGTTAATAAAATTATTCATCATAGTTTTCTAGTGAAAGTATACTTTAAAGAATAATATCTGAAAAATATTTTTCAGCCGATTAATCGGCCTAATTTTGCCGATTATTAATAATCGGCAAAGTTGCCGATTATGACCGATTAATCGGTGCATCCCTAAAAATAACCAAATGAAACTAAATTGTTCCTTCACGGAACTTAATCACAGTACTCGTGCATACGCAACCAACTCCAGGATTTCGTATTCCGAAAACATCCACTGGCGGTTTTTATTCTTCATTTGCATATCCGGCAGAGTTTCATCTGTTGCCACAGATCTAAAGTTTTCTTCCAAGCGATTTATTTTATGAACCATATTTTGTCTGTAGTTACTTCGCGATTTTACGAAACATCTCAAACGATCTTTATTTCCACATAAACTACTTTTCATTATTAGTATTCAACTGTTAAAAGCAAGATAGTTGGTTTGAGGAAAGTCGCTCCCTTAACGAATCAGTCACTTTAGCAAAAAAAAAAAAAAAAAAAAAATCCCTAAACTTCCAAACTTCAGAAATGTGCTTTGGGGACTTTTTTACACAATGGAGAGAAAGCAGAAGCTAGTTGACAATTTAACTGGGTGTGAAAATTAAATAAAGAAAATTCAATAATCGAATACATTTGCCAAGGAACAAAAAATCGATGAAACTCTTGAGAAACTATTTTTGGACTTGATTTCCGTCAAACACGTTTATGAAAGGAGAGAAAATTATTTCCTGGCAAAATTTGATTAGTTATTCTTCAGTATATTATCAAAGAAAACTTTCGAAGGACAATTTTTCTCAGCTATCAAGTCTAAAGTTATAAAATCATTACATATTTCACCAAAACAAAATCTTAACACAATCAAGCTGAATTTAGGTTGTAAGATATATTGTGAAATAGATTTAAAATATCAATCGTATGATCTAAATTTGTTTGGAACTAATGCCTGATGAAATATGTGTTTCGGTATTAAAAGAAGCAGTTTCGTCAATGCTAGAAAGTGGAGCAGTTGAAGTAAAATATCAAAGTACGTAAAGTATTTTACAAAAACATATTCAAATTATCTTCAAAGACCGCAATTGTATAATGTCGAGAAAGTTATACAAATCGTAAATCATATTTCATAATTTAAATAAAAAATAAATTGATAAGCTACATCGTTTTCGTAAATGGCCTCTAAAATTTTAAGTTTATGCTCTTTAGAATTTTTTGCTATTGACTGAAACGCAGAAATAGCATTAAAGCTAGTTAAAAACTAATTTTTCGCTGGAGCCACAAGTTCGTTTGCTTCAGATATCAAAAGTAATCAAGTCTCTAACTTCCTGTAGCTTGAAAGTTTTACTTCTTGTGAACCTGGTAAAATTGTTTTTATGATCTGGTAGGTCATTTGTAGCATCTGGTCATTTTCTTAAGTATTGTTTTAATAAAACTAAACTTTGTATGAATTTCTTAAATCTATTTCTATGCGTGGTTCAAGCCATTGAAAAAAAAATGAAGAAACGGAATGTTTTATGTTTTTTGAAAATTGAATTTTAAAGCAGACGTTACATTAGTTGGAAAATATGTTTCTTTATTAAAACTAAATTCCTCAGCGACTTCTTTTTTTTTTTTTGGGAAATATCACCAAGACTAAATAATTGTTAACTCAAAATTTATTTAAATAAACGTCACTTAAGTAGAGCATCGATTAATTAAACGATCAATAAATATACAGTCATTAAAATGAGATTATATCAGCATGCAATTAATGAATTAGTTGTGAAACAAAATTAAAAAAAAGATTATAAAATCATTTACCCCTCGATGAATACAATTATAATTACAAATGAAAGAGCACTACCGATTTATTTCTAATCATGGGTTTTCTAATTATTCTCCATTTCACGCTAATTTTTGTTAAATTCATGAAATCTCCGGAGCAGAAGCATAATTTCAAAGCATTTTTTTTCCTTGTCATGCTTTATTTAACGATAAAGTAAATCGTTAAGCGCTAAAAACTTCTCAATTAAAACCATACAAAGAAACTGACAAGACATTAATTTAAATTTATGTACAGATACCGGTCTTAAAAATTAAACTTTATGTCCAAAACACTGAAAGATTAAATGTGATGTCCAATACTGTTTGTTTAATAAGAACTGAATAATGAATAAAGTATATAATTGTCTTTCATTTTTTTCTCCATAAAAACGCTGTATTTTAATTGAGTATTTTGCCTGATGCGTAACAAGCATTATGTAAATTGCATTTTGTTAAGGTTGACTGTAAATTGCTTTTAATGAGCTCAACTCACGACAGTGGCGTATCTATGTAAAAATTTTGGAGGGGGCTGATATGACCAGGCGAGCCAGGGACGTCATTTCAAGTTTTTGCAAGGGGGGGGGGGGGGCAAAGGGTGAAAACACAATTTAATTTCATCGGAAAACAGCAAAAACCACGCCCACTTATATGTAAATACACTGATTTCTCAAATCCAGGGGGGGGCAATTGACCCCCCTGCCCCCCCCTAAATGACAGGCCTGGGCGAGCCCCTCCCCACCCCCACCAGTTTGCAATATAAAGTTATTGAACGGCTGTAGTACTAGGGCTTCAATTTTTCGGAGGTGGGTCAATTCTTCCGAGAAGATAAGGGGGAACTGGGAGATTTGAGCTATATTTAGAACTTATTTTTCAAAATTGAAATAAATTTTAGGCTGTCGTTGATGACGTTAGTGGCTCGGAGCCTTTTTTAGGAAAGTTTCTGAAATCAAAAGCCTTAAAAACGCAGTGTGTGCAAGGAGCTATATACCTGAAATTTTCTGAAATTGAAGTTGTAACAATGCAATTTTTAGTTATCTTTGATGACATTGGAGAGGAGGGTGGGAATCAGGTGCTCTCACTTGTAAATTTTCCATAATTGAAGGCCTATAAAACTCCAATTTAAGGAGCTCTTTGGTCTCGTCAAGGAGCCTCTTTAGATTCCGTGTTTGGAGCCACGATTGAATTTGTTTCCACTAGGAGCACAAATCCTGAATTTTTGCAATAAATCTGGCACTGAGAAGCATCTTTTTTTTTTTTTTTAATTTCGCCACTGGTGAAAAGTAAAAAAGTAGCTGCCTCTTCTAACTCGGCAATCCTGACTGTTCTCTTCTCTCGTATGGGTTTTCTTCATCTTAAAGCTGGGAAATTATTTCTGAGCAAAGGCCAACCTTGTTACGTTTTATTTTAAACGATTTTTTTATTGATTTTGGAAGGGGCCCGGGCCCCCTCATATACATCCTTGACTCACGATCTTAGTCAATCTCGGTCTACTGATAATGCATTTGGAAAAAAGCTCTGAAGATTTTGATTTCAAGGAGCTTTTTCATATGATCAGGTGCTGAACAGAGGGTTTGGTGTCAAAAATGTCTTTAATCGGCTTGTTACTCTGCACTAAAATTGAAAAAAAAAAAGAATATAATTTGTTTTAACTATACGTAATTGATTTATAAAATGAAGACTTTTGTTGCTTATGTTATTGGTTTGGCACGCCAACCTTTCTTTATTCGTGGTAAAAAAGGGAAAAAAAACTAATTTAAAGTTAAAATTGCTGGTTTTACATTTTTGACCTGAAATGATCCTAATCCCAGAATCCCAAATTTCATTTAAACGAAATAATTGTTTTTTTTCCTTAACCCACGAGTGCTTAGCGTCCCTTTTTAGGGACGGTCTAAAAAAGTGTCTGAATTTCCCCAAAATGAACACTTCAACCAAATAATAGTGTTCAATTCGTTCCTTGGTATTGTTTCAATCCGTTATTAACAGATTGCAGCACATAACCATTGTAAAATGTGTTCTGTAGCAGTTTTAATATGATCTTTATCAAAAATGCCATCCTTCACAATCTCAAGAAAAAAAGTTTTGTTTTCAAAGTTATTCCCAGTTTACCAGTTTAAGTTAATTGTTGATTTTATTTCTTCTTATAAAATGTCTTTTTAAATATTATATCGTAGACAGAAAAAAAATTTAGTAAAAAAAGTACGTACCCTCTGTGGTCTATCGTAACTTTTAAGGGGCGATTCTCCTTTCCGTAATAAAAAAATTATTTTGTACATGATATTTTTGTAGTTATTTTTCCTGTCCATTAAACACTGTTTGTAACCAGTATACAAAATATCTTTGGAGAAAAAAATGTCAAGCATTAATGGGTTAATTATGTTGCTTGTAAGGCTTAAAATCAAACGGCATTCCATATGCTTTGCTTTTTCCCTAAATCGCAACTTGTGTCTTAGTAAAACAAATTCTAAAACAAAACAAAAAGCTTTCATTACTTTAAGCGACGTCACCGAGAAAAAAAGATACATGCTTTTTGCATCATTTCCTTTTTCTTCCGCCATCGACGTTCCGAACCTGAGACTTCCACCCGTTCCATTATTCAGGCTAATGAGTGTATGGTCTTAGATTTTCCCCTTAAGAGGGACGTTATTTTAGCTCTTTCTCCTGAAGACTCCATTCACCTTGTCTCGAAGGCGCATTAATGTTTAAAGAAGTCGAAACTTAGAAACAAATATTTCAGAAAACAGCAATAATCGAATTAAAGAAATATTACCAAAACTGGAAGTAACTTTGTCAAAAGTGTGGGTCTTGTTTCGAAACTACAATGTAGTATTTAGTATCAAGTTGTGAAAGCAGAGCGAGTATTTGTTTTTCGTATGTTTTCAACAAATATAATGCCAAGTTCTTCATCATCCATGTTGCTTCGTTGTTTTTATTTTACTAGTTTAAAATGTTGTATTATTTCAGGAAATGTTAATACGTTTTAAAATGCCGGGTTTGGAACTAAGTTGGAGAACAATTGTAATAATTAATACTTTCAGCAAATGTTTTTTTACAGAAAAAAAACGTACAGAATTTTAATTTTAGAAGTTTAACTAGCAATATAGCTTTGAAAAACAAACCCGTTTAATTTCTTATTGCTGCAAGACTATTGAATATAAGTGGTTATGGGTGGCAAAGAATAGCTTGTTTAATGAAAAGATATCTTTTAAGATATCGACTTCATTTCTTAATTGAATTTACTTTGAAAAAATATTTTTTTCAATTAAAATCCCCCCCCCCCTCCAAAAAAAAGAAAGAAAAAATAAGAAAGCATTTGAAAATATTGTTTGGAAAAACTTTGTAGGTTCTATTTATCTATCAAATAGTAAGAGCATCATGGGTTCAGTAAATTTTGAAATTTTGCATTGGACAGTTATTAAGAGCAAGAATCTGAGAAACTGTCATGCCTAGCACTACGAGATGTTACCAAAAATGCACAGGAAAAAATACATTTTTTGTAAAAAATTTTTTCTCATTTCGCCTCAAAGGACTCAACTGTTCTGTTAAGACAAAGAATAGAGTATGACATCGGCAAAAAAAAATATTTCAATATGTTGTTGGCAGAGGAAGTTATGACCGTTTGAATATCGGTAAAATATGACATTTTTCATATTTCGACCTTACGCAACTAAAAGGACGTTGAACTTTCTTCGGTTATTTATACATTATTTTAAAGTGATTACACTGGTCTTTCAAACGACACTACTTTTGCCGTGCCAACTGAAATGTACAAGCTGTATTTGGACATCAAAAACGCTAAAAAACGTCAAAAATGCCTTGTTTTGTGGGCCTTCACTGACCTTACGGCAACAACTTACCACAAATTAAACATTCATTTTGCCAAATTTCAACCTTCTATATTCCATATACAAAAATAAAATTGGAGTTAAACAGTTCCTGGTAAGAGTTTTGGCTCACAGCAACTTCCATATTTGAAAATCCGCTTAATTTTTGATGCCGCACCTTCAACTTTAGGGGTCCATAAAAACTAAACAACTCAACTTTAGAGCAAAACATTCTGGATTTGGTCTTTCAACAAGCTAATAAACATTTGGTAATTTTTGGAAAAAAATCTGAGAGGTCATGAATCACAGGCGTGACACTCTCTCAGATTCTTGCTCTTAATATTTTTTTTAAAGAAAACTAGTGCTGTGAATGTAAGAAAAAAATCACTTAGTACAGTAAAAATTTTTACCAAACGTATATAAATATACATATGTGTGCTTCGGTACACAAAATATTACCAACTATTTTCTGAAAAATTATAAGCAATGAAGCTTTTGCGTAGTTTTTTTTTTTTTTTTTTTGATGAGAAGAGAGAGAGAGAGGGGGGGGGGGGCAGATATCGTTGTTGATTTTCAAATTATTTTTGCCGTTCAAAATACTGATTATTTAATTATCGAGTGTGTACCCCTTTGAACCCCATATTCGTACGCAACGAATTATTTCATGTAACCATTATCAATAAAAATGCCGACTATAGTTAAGGGACTTTCATAAGCTGGCATATTAACCCTTCACTATTCTCGATATAATTCTTTACTGGAATGTACTTTTTGGTTACGTCACATTGAAATAAAAGTTGCAACGTTCTTTCTTCTGTTGAAGAAATTTTACGTTCCAAGACGTTGCTCCATTCGGAATGCTCTTCAAAGTGGTAGTGTGTTGTTCGTAAGAATGAGTCAAGAAACTTATTTTACTCTACGCAACGAGGAATTTCTACGCAACTTTTTTCAAGTACTTGTCGTATGTGCCAAAAACAAGCTCATTGTGACTTGTTTACGTGGCACCTTCGATTTAAAGCAACTCGTTCGTCGTGAGTTTCTCTGAGAGCATAAATCCATCTAGTCGTTTACTGCTGACACTATAGATAAAAGGAAGGCTTTCGCAAACCATTAAGATTCTCGTAAACTTTCAGTCTTACGTGTTAAGTAGAATCTTAAGTACTGTGGTGTAGCATATGTTATTATTTTCTTCTGCGGTTACACTTTGTCGGTTAGTTTAAGGATTTTTTAAAAGAATGATAAAGACATGTTACAGATAAGTTGCAATTCAATTGTGAGCAGAATATTAAAATAACTAATTTATATTTTGCATGCAACACATTCTTGCACTCTTGGTATCAGCAAATTCTTCCTGATGTTCATCAATGTTTTAGTTAAATTAGTGCTAATCGAAATTACTAAAAGGAAAATTTAGTTGCAATACATTAGCACAATTTTTAAACCTTAAAACTGAGTAAGAATTTTTAGTTTTCTGAAAGAATCAAGTCAAAAAGTTTCAACTTCACTAATCCTCTGACTTTTTTTTTGAAAACAAATTCTTGATGGATCAGTTAAAAGATTCAAATGCCGAGACTGTTAGAGACTTGAATAGCAGCTCCACATGTTACAAATAATAACTTCTCAATTCCGAATCAGCTTGAGCCGAATGCATATATTTTTTAAAGTGTATTATTTACTTTTATTGTATGACTCATATTTTTGCAAAAATTACAATAATACATCACTTCGTAGTCTTTTAATCTTTATAAAATAAATAATACTAATTCTAATAGTGATTATTAAAAAAATAAAAAATAAAATAGTGTTAGTAAGCAAAACAAAGTTTGTTAATAAAAAACTATCCAAAACATGCAGAATAAAATGAGTTCCTCTATTATCAACTGTATTTTTTTTGAGTTTTTTAGAGTTGTCTTAAACGGGGAAGTCAACTCCAATGAGAGCACTCAGTTTCTCAACACTGCAAAAAATAAACTGTTGTTTTTACAGTATAATACTGGCAGCAGAGCTTCCAGTTAAAAACTAAACAGTGCACAGTAATAAAATGTAAAACAAGCAATTTTACTGCTTATTACTGCAAAATTACTATAAAATTAGCTGTATTATACTATAAAAACAACACTTAAATTTTTGCAGTGAAGAAGCTGTGCACATTCTGCGCAACCCTGCTGATTTAGTTTATTAATATCATCCATTGTCGTTTATGCATAAAATTTTATCCCGTTGTTGACAAGTTTGACGTTCTGTTCTTTGATAATCAACTTTAAAAAAATAAAATAAAGAAATCTATACATTATTTCTTCCAATTTTCGTTGTTACTGTATTCTACCTTGTCTATAGTCAGTCCTCTTTGAACATTTCATTTCGGAAACTACAATTATTTCGCTAGATTTTAGCTGAAATTTGATATATTTCTCGATAAATTGTTTAACACCTGTCCAAAGAGGGGCAGTTGAAAAAAAAATATAAAACGTCAGGGCCATTTCGTTATGTGATACATTACAATATTTCTCATGCAAAAAATATTCAAATACTGACACTTTTGTCTTAGTATTTATATCAAAATAGTATAACTTCTAAGCAAAACCTTCCGATAATAATTCGTTATTTATAGTATTTCTTTCTTTTTCTTTTAACGTATTTTTTAAAATTGCTTTTTTTTTCTCTTTATTAACTCTTGGAATCTTTAGACTTAATTAAAAGCACTTAAAAGTGCGATACATTTAGTTTTTGATGTATTGAAAACCGACTGTGAATATAGAACTTTAGAAATAGTATAACCCCTTTGATCTGCTATGAAATAGGTGCTTGGTGCTTATGAAATTTTATGCTTTAATGACAAATATCGCTGTAAAAGTCTTATAATCTACAACTACTCCTCTCTATATTGTTACCCGAAATTATCTTTGAATTTTTCTCGACTCGCCTCTCTCGCTCGAAAAGGTTTCAGTGACGCCTTATTATAAGTATTTGTTGCTCTAATTAATTCCAAAAGGTTACCCTGGATACAGGGGATTACGCCGATGTGCTTTAAATAAATACTGCATCACATTTTCAAACGACAGTTCTTGGACAGTTTTGGCTGAACGATAAATTACAGTTGATTTATCTCTGTATTACGTGTTTATTTGTATAAAAGGGGTTTATGATTCTGAGAGCTTCTTTAAATCACCACAGCTAATATTGAAATGTGAAAAGAACTGCCATTTGTATGCGATGTTGGTCCCGTCCTATGCAATATTTTAGGGGGAAAATCGTCTAGACGTTACATGTGAAGGATTATAATTATTTGTGTTCATATTGTTTAGATTCCTCCGTATCAATGTAAAATTAGGGTTGGAAAGATAAAGAAGAGTAATTACTTTGACAACAATTTTACAACATTACAACAACTGAAAATTAAAAAAAAACAAAAAAAAAAAAACTGAAACTTTAAAAAAAAAAAGGAAACTTTAAATGAAATATAGTATAAAGGCTAGTTGTGTCCCATTTTGGGACTACATTTTTGAAAGGGGAAAAATTCTCAATTTGCCAAATTAGCCTTCAAATTTTATTGAATGATTAAAAAAAAAAGCTGATGATGCAAAAAATCTTGCATCTAATGAGTAAGTTTATATTTTGTATGAGAGAGACATTTAAAACGTCGCATTTCTGTACAAGTAACCTCTAATTTGCCGAATCATCGGACCAATTGTGCTGAATAAAAGTTTTTGGAGGTCTTAGTGACGTTCCATGACCTCCTATCAGAGCGTCTTTGGAAAAGGCTCTTAATAAGGGGTTTCCCTTTTACTTTTGCTTCCCACAGCTATTATAATTGAGAACAAGTTAATAATGTTAAGCCTAGAGTGAAATTCTAGCGTTTTGAATAAGTATCTGAGTTAAAGTTTTTAAACCAAACATTTTGGCTACATTTACTTCATTCAAATTAAATACGAAGTTCCTAAATATGGGGAAGGGTCCAATTATTGGATATTATACCTATAGTACAAATAACTTTTTTTACATTTTAAGCAATGAATTGTTTTCACTTTGAACTAATGAACTTATTTTTAGATTATCAGCAGTCTATATGACTTTATTTAGAGCACTTTTGACATTGAATTCTCTGTTAGCACTATCAATCATTTGAAGAAAAAAAAAACTTACGCGATACACGCACACGGAGTTAGTGTCATCTTCACTCTCTGTTCTTTTCTGTATAAGAAACTCGTCGCGTCAATCTGATTTTCATTCTTAATTACATGCATTATTTTTACGTGAAATAAAAATACAGTGAATAAGTCTCTGCTTCTCGTAAACACACACACATACACGCACACACAAACCTTACGAAGTTAAAAAGCTCAACGTTCAATTATTTGGGCATCAAAGTATGGAGTGGTTGATATTATCCTGCGCTGCATATGTTGCTCATACTGCACATATGTGCATGAATTCTGGGTAGGAGTGACGAAAAACAGAATATAGCGACTTATCAGTGCCCCGAATGTGTCGATTGGCTTTTATCCTTTCTATTAAAGTTACCATGAAATTTTGCAACTGTTTTTAAGTTTATCAAATGTGAATCAATTCTATCCGACAAACAAGGCCAAACTGCTTTTCTTTGATAAACCGCTGACAACGCAATTCAAACTTAATTTTTACTTCGAAAAATATTTCCAACTTTTATGAGTTACGTAGTAAATGTGCAAAAGCTGGAGCCAATTGAAGAGATATATTAAGCCTTGAATCGTATGATGGTCTTATTTGGCGTATCTTCCGTACTGATTGGTACAACAGAAATTTATTCTGTACATGTAACCCAAGCAGACTATTCCTGGATCAATTGAACCAAAATTTCACACATGGATGCTTAAATATTGTGATGATTTTGAACAATTCATAGCTCATTATTACGACTATAGTGAAAAAGTTTCGAAAATTTTGAATTAAAACACACACTTTTTTCTTGTGAAATTGGATCAATTACTACTAAACTAAAAATGGATTTGGAAGGATTGGTGTGCAAAAATTGCAAGTTCAAAGATTTTTCGAAAGATGTGCCTTGATTTTTTTAGGCCTAATAATGACAGCAAAAAAAAAAAAAAGAATTTCGACGTACCGTGAATAACTCACAAGATTGTATTGCTTTTGTAAAAAAACTTCTAAAACTGCAATGTGAGAAGAGTAATTCTTCAGTAGGGTGTGTACGAATTTTCAAACTAACAATTTTTGTCACAGGTCAATCGTTTCAACACCATTTGTAGTGTTTCATTATGCTGATCAATTTTCACAAGAAAGAAATGGCTGTTGTCTTTCGAAATATTAGGGATTCTCTATTTTTAACTGTAACTGAATTCAGTGTTGTTTAAAATTACATCGAGCTCCAGCGCATATCTTTACTCAACTATGTCTGAAATTTTGATTTGATTGGTTGAACGGAAAAGCTGCTAAAGTTCCATACGTAGGGTAAGTTTGTTTTGGATTCCTTTGTACGTTTGTTTACTGAACTTGTACAAAAATAAAAGTAAAATTCTTTTTTTTTATTCTGGTGTTTGTTCTAAGTGCAAATTTTTGTTCATTAAGTTTTAAAGCCTTTCTTTTCTATGCATCATACCTTTTACCAAACTAGCCAAGCCTAACTCTTTATCTCGAGTCTTGGCTTTATAAAAATAGAAATGCTAAGGCGCTGTATACACCTTTTTACGAGTAAACAGTCAACACAAAAATTCACATAAAATTGAAACTAAGTATTGGAGCTGACTTCAAGTTCGAAAAAATATCTGTAAAAGTAGTAATAACACAAAGCATAATTGTATAAAATTTTTAAAATAAAACTTAACTTAACTCAAAAGATTATTAAAAGAAAATAATATCACATTTAGTATTTGATAGGATTTTCTTTTCATTGAATATAGATCAGAAGCTCTAGGGATAAACATGAAGTCATCAAGAGTTGAACTAGATTTTGCTTCACTATGCCGTTAATTGCCTTACTCAACAGATTCCAAGGAGTGATATATGTAAGAAGTTCTACTTCGTAAGAAATCGCTTTGAAGATAATAATAGGAAATAATGTCATTAAGTATAATGCGTTTTTATACCTTTTATGAGGTGATTTGCGATGTATTTCCTTTACAAGATAAAATAGATCAAATATCGCGAACTACTTCACTGATAATATCAATAGGTTTTTCCTTTTGTTAACTTAAAGAAGATTTTGAAAGATGTTGGTAAAATATTCCTTTCTTTTAATGTATATTCACGTGATAGAAACGTAATCTTGGCGAAACATTTGGAACATTTTCAGATTTTTATGAAAAGTATATAGATAAAAAGAGGTAAAACAAGATTTTTTTTAGAAATGAAGCATTCCAAACTGCATATTGCGTATGGAGCATGTTAATTAAAACCTACATTTTTTTTTTTGCATTTATACATCGTTTTAAGGGTTAAAATTAGTTCTGAAGATTGTATGAAGAAAATAAGTAATAAATAATGCATAGATGCTAAAAGTTTAAAATACTTCTTATTAAAACTTCTTTAAGTCTTTTGAAATTAAAGAAGTCCTTAAAACGTTTAAGAAATTGTGGAAAATTAACATTATAAAGCTACTTTCTTTTTAGCTTTCCTCTGTTTCTTAAAATTTATAAATGTAACGCTGGAATCTGTTGCAAATTTCACATTTCTCAATCAAGTTCTTTGTTTAACGCAATCAGAAAATTGTTAAGGCTTATGTCGTATCAATATGCGGCATGTATATGTACCCTTGGGTATTCGTTTGGCTTTGAATGCCTTTGGCAAAATTAAATTTCTAGTGCAGTTTCAAATCAAAGAGAGTTGAGAATCCTCCATTTGGTGAAAACTGAGAGTCAAATTTATTTATGTCATTGACCTCCGCGCCCTAATGTTGGCACTTTAATCACTGGATACTAGATTTGGGCGTCACATTTGTCTGCAAATGGAAAAAGACAATCTTACTAAGCCCCATTGGAAAGAAGAAAAAGATTTTAACACAAAGGTGTATGTCCTTATTGATCTGTTTTTCATTTTATAAATTGCTCAAAATGGGGAAAAAACAAGCTTTTTACTGTTGTAGTAGTACTGAAAAAAAAAAAAAGAAAGAAAGAAAACCCTCGTTCTATCCATCACCAACATATTTAAGGTGTATCAAATTATTGTTTGAGGGCTTCAGGGGGGGGGGGGTGAGCTTTTGCCTTTATGCACGAAACCTAGAGAACTTTGACCCATGTTAACCCATTAATACCTGACATTGTTTTTCCAAAGATATTTTGTATACTATTTACAAATAGTGTGAAATGGACAGGAAAAATAACTTTAAAAATATCATGTAAAGAATAATTTTTTTTTACTAAGAAAAGAAAAATCATCCTTAAAAAGGTACGCTAGACACCAGAGGGTACATACTTTTTTACCAACATTTTTTTCTGCCTACGATATAATATTTAAAAAGATATTTTATAAGAAGAAATAAGAGCAGCAATTAACATAAACTGCGATTTTGTTAATAAATTTTAAAACTTAGCTTTTTGTTTTTAAGATTGAACGATGTAATCCTTGATAAAAATCATAGAAAATGATTACAGAACACACTTTACAATGGTTATGTGCTGCAATCTGTTCACAATGAATTGAAACAATACCAAAATAATAATAGAACACAATTATTTGGTTGAAATGCTCATTTTTGGAAAATTCAGATACACTTTTTGGATCGTCCCTAAAAAGAGAGGCTAGGCATTATTGAGTTGAAGACTCATACTAGTTTTAACCCATATTTGTTTTTTTTTTTTTAATGAAAATTTATGATTGAAATTATTGTTAACTGATGTGGCGTCTTTTATTTCTAATATTTATGTGTACAAAACAAGGTCAGGAAAATAGTTTCAACCTTGCACTACTTTATGGTTCCCGATAATTGGAATTTAGATTATTCCTTCCAGAAGTTTTGAAACAGTTAACTAAAACACCTTATAATTAGAAATGCACACCCTTGTGCAAATTAATTGAAACAAACTCGAAAAACTGAGAAAACTAAGAAAAGAACTATTTTGTTTAAAATTATATAAAACTAAAAGTTTTTATAACATAATATGATATCTACAACTCTTTGTAAACATTTGGACATGATGCGCCATGGAATCTCTCAATTTTTTACACTCGTTTGTAACATGTGTGTCTCTGCATGGCTACCTGCGATCTTAAACGGCTAGCCAGACGCGGCGGAGATCAAAGGAAATTTCGTACAAGGCGAAGTTACCGTTGTCGCCGCTTGTGGCGCTGATCTCCTAGGGTTGGTTTGAGCGTTTTTCTATGTTAACAATCTAGATTTCGCTTTGCTTTTCAGTGAAAACCGCGTTATTTCTTTCAAGTGATTTTTCTGTTCATGCATTATTCATCGAAACACATCCCACGATACTCAATTACACATTAATTTCATGTGTTCTTTTTTTTTTCTGAATGTTGTTTTAGAGTGTCTTTTGCAAAGTATTTACGAAAATCATTTTCATTCTTTTCGCAGGCACTTTTTTTTGTATTTTAATTCCGAATTGAAGGAGGGGGTCAGAGGGGGGGTCAATTAAAATACAGTTTTGTATTTTAATTGACCCCCTCCCCCGAATGGGGGGAATTCCGAATTGGGGAGGGGGGTCAGAGGGGGGTCAATTAAAACACAGTTTTGTATTTTAATTGACCCCCTCCCCGAATGGGGGGGAATTCCGAATTGGGGGAGGGGGTCAGAGGGGGTCAATTAAAACACAGTTTTGTATTTTAATTGATCCCTCCCCCGAATTGGGTGTTGATTCCGAATTGGGGGAGCGGGTCAGAGGGGGTCAATTAAAATACAGTTTTGTATTTTAATTGACCCCCTCCCCCGAATGGGGGGAATTCGGAATTGGGGGAGGGGGGTCAGAGGGGGTCAATTAAAATACAGTTTTGTATTTTAATTGACCCCCCTCCCCCGAATTGGGGGAGGAGGTCAGAGGGAGGGTCAATTAAAATACAGTTTTGTATTGTAATTGACCACCCTCCTCCGAATGGGCGGGATTCCGAATTGAAGGAGGGGGTCAGAGGGGGGTCAATTAAAATACACTTTTGTATTTTAATTGACCCCCTCCTCCGAATGGGGGGATTCCGAATTGGGGGAGGGGGTCAGAGGGGGTCAATTAAAACACAGTTTTGTATTTAAATTGACCCCCTCCACCGAATTGGGGGGAATTCCGAATTGAGGGAGGGGGTCAGAGGGGGATCAATTAAAATACAGTTTTGTATTTTAATTGACCCCCCCCCGAATTGCGGGTTGATTCCGAATTGGGGGAGCGGTTCAGAGGGGGGTCAATTAAAATACACTTTTGTATTTTAATTGACCCCCCTCCCCAGAATGGGGGGAATTCGGAATTGGGGGAGGGGGTCAGAGGGGGGTCAATTAAAATACAGTTTTGTATTTCAATTACCTCCCTCCCCCGAATGGGAGGGAAATTCCGAATTGGGGGAGGGGGTCAGAGGGGGGTCAATTAAAATACAGTTTTGTATTTTAATTGACCCCTCCCCCGAATTGGGGGGGGGAATTCCGAATTGGGGAGGGGGTCAGAGGGGGGGTCAATTAAAATACAGTTATGTATTTTAATTGCCCCCCCATTCGGGGGAGGGGGTTTTTGAAATACAAACTGTATTTTAATTGACCTCATCTGACCCCCTCCCCCAATTCCGACCCCCCTTCGGGGGAGGGGGTCAATTAAAATACAAAACTGTATTTTAATTGACTCCCCTCTGACCCCTCTCCCCCAATTCCGAATTCCCCCCCATTCGGGGGAGGGGATCAATTAAAATACAAAACTGTATTTTAATTGACCCCCCTCTGACCCCCTCCCCCAATTCGGAATTTCCCCCCATTCGGGGGAGGGGGGTCAATTAAAATACAAAACTGTATTTTAATTGACCCCCTCTGACCCCCTCCCCCAATTCCGAATTCCCCCCCATTCGGGGGAGGGGGTCAATTAAAATACAAAACTGTATTTTAATTGACCCTCCTCTGACCCCCTCCCCCAATTCGGAATCCCCTCCATTCGGAGGAGGGGCGCCAATTAAAATACAAAACTGTATTTTAATTGACCCCCCTCTGACCACCTCCCCCAATTCGAAATTTCCCCCCCATTCGGGGGAGGGTGTCAATTAAAATACAAAACTGTATTTTAATTTACTCCCCTCTGACCCCCTCCCCCAATTCGGAATTTCCCCCCCATTCGGGGAGGGGGTCAATTAAAATACAAAACTGTATTCTAATTGACCCCCCTCCCCCAATTCGGAAGGACGGGCCTGCATCTAACTGCATTTTAATTGAACTTTTACGTTTTCTTCGGCGCTTCTATAAATGTAATTTTAGAAGAGTCAGCTTTCCTTTTTGCAACTCTGGTTAAACCGGAAGTGAGGAAAATGCAATCCTTTAAATAAATGATTGTCTCTCGAATATATAAAGCTATCTTCTAAATCAGATGTAAACGTAATGTTTCACGTAAATGTAGTTTCGAAGACTGCATGTGTTATGACTTTTAAACAATCTTTAAATTGTTTCATGTGCTTTATAAATGTTTTAAACTGTGAACACATAACAACACTATGTATTTTGATGTTTGTTTTTTTTTTTCATCAAGGCTGAAACAGTTTTACTCCTAGAAATCAAGTCTTTACACGCATGTTATTACTATACCTTTCCCTTTAAAAAGTCTCACCGAACCCTAGGAGATCAGCGCCAAATGACTGATGTGGCAGAAAATGTAAGTTCTGCTTGTACGCTCTTTTTCGCCCGTCTGGTTAGCCGCTTAAGATCGCAGGTAGCCATGGTCTCTGAATTAGTGCAGTGATTAGCTTCTCCATAGTTGAACACGTCTCATGCAATAGTCGATTTTTGCACATAGCCCAAAGATTCTTGATTGGATTGATATCAGGAGAGCTCAGGCTATTTAGATGTCTCAATTTGGTTCTCAGACATGAATTACTTGGTCATTTGGACACTTTGCAAGGTGCTAAATCCTGCTGGAAGAATACCGTTTTATATGGGTATCGTTCCTTCAGCACTAGTAAAACATTTTATTTCCAGAATAGCAATATATTTCTCAGAATACATCATACCATGAACATTCTTCAAGGAACCAACCCCATTGTAACCGAGACAACCCCAAAACATCTTTTTAGGGTTATTTACAAATGTTTTCATGTGGCAAACCTGAATTCTTTCACCTGCGTTGACCTTGGATAATGAAATGAATTTTGTCACTAAACAGTCGTTTTCTCCAATTTTTAGCTGATCAATTCTTATATTTTAACACCCACAAATAGCGATTTTTCTTCATTGGTGGAGTCAGAAACTGTTTCTTCATAAACCGATAGACTGGCCGACCGGTACAGTAAGGTGCATTTGAACGGTAGATAAACTTCTGATTAGTGGAAATTGATGATAAGTAAGGGATTTAAGCATATTTTTACTAATTTTAGCATAATCGGTGAAGAATAAAGGGATAATTTTAAAGTCATGAAAAAAAAATATTTTGTTTCAATTAATTTGCGCAAGGGTGTAGTTGTAGCGAAAGACTATATAAAGACAAAATAAATACCGAGTTTTAAAACTCATTTCTGATTACAATGTATGGTATTCTTGGTAAAAATGATTCCCTGGTATACCCAGTCACAGTATTATGGTCTTATAGCTCTTGAATCTTAGAATTCAGAAAAAAAATCAGACTCATGCATATCCTAAATGTTCATTTGAAAACATTCAATCTAAGTCATGGAATTGATTTCTAAGCGAATTTCATTTTAGTAAAAAAAAAAAAAAAAAAAAAAAACTTTTCATTCGGTGGTCTCTTTTTCGATAAGGAAACATAAGTGGTTTTTACGACTACCACCTAACAAATTCAATATTTCTGATAAGTTGGTGAAATCCATGAGACGACCAGTATCTTGAATCATGAGATGGAAAATAAAATCTGACCCGAAAGCTAAATCATTGTTGAACTTCACTCGGCTCAGAAATTTGCGATATATATGCTTACTCCACCAGAAAATAGTCTAGTGAACGTGATCTATGATGGGTTTCAATTTCTAAAATGTAAACCAGAAAAAATTTCCCCATGTAGGGAGTTAATTCAAGAATGTAATATTCTAATTTCACGTGATATTTTACCTGCTCTTATATTATGCATTTGACATCCTTTTAAGTTCAAATGTGTTTCTCTTAAAGTAAATTTGAAATACTCGCTTAGTTCGATATGTACTCGGAAGTTAAGAATCATTAAAAGTGTTGGTTTTAAGTAGAATATTTCCGAAAGTTTCTCATTAATGCTCCATAAATTTCTTTGTTCTCAAAAGTTTGTGCTGTCAAGTTATTTTCGCTTAAATGTTCATACACACAATTTTTTTAAGTTAAAATGCAAAATAATAATAATAATAATAATAATATGAATTTTGACACTTTAATACAAATAATATTTTTTGCAGTCACGAATTGTAATATACTATATGATCTTCTTAGGTAAAATCTTCCGCGCATTTACGCATGCGTCAGGTCTTCCTGATCTTATCAGTATAAGGGTGTTAGGTAAGATAACAATAAAGGGAAGAATAATAAAAAGCATTTTGAACCGTATAAAACAACGTGGAGCGATGCTAATTTCAAATACATAGTTTAGTTGAAGTATGTCAAAAGAATGTAGAAAACAAAAGTTTTAAATTGAAAACTTCAGAAAGTTATTACCCTCAACCCATCTACCCTTTTTAAGTGGAATTGTTAGCAAGCACCCGGCGTGGCTTTCATGGACAGACAGTGTGTGTGTGTGTGTGTGTGTGTGTGTGTGTGTGTGTGTGTGAGTAAGCGTGCGTGTGTTGGCGTATGTTTATATGTGTGTTTAGGTGTTTGTGTAGGAGTGTGTGTTCTGCGTTTGTAGGAATTTGTGTGTTGACGTGCGTGCATTTTTTAAAATATGATTGGATTTTAAAAGCAAACTAAAGGTTTCCAGGTTTTAATCCGAATTTTCAGTTTGAATTAATGTTTTTTTTAGCAACGGGAAAGAAATTGAGTGCGTTATATTTAAACATAATAAGAAATAGATCCGCTTAGGATTTTTTTCCCTCCTGAAAATTACTCATTTAAGAGGATATTGTGTTACCCATTTATAAATGATCTGAAGTACATTTATTTATTCATATTTCATTATCAGCAACGGATTAAAAATAAAAAGTGGTTTGGTTTTGCCCAAAATTTCTGTCATCGATATTTTTTTAATCAGATTTATATGCTAAAGATTTATTTTTTACGCATTTTTGCTCAGATATTTAAGAGAAAAATGATCGGATTCTAGAATATCTATATTGGTATACGGAAAAATAGGCTCGTTTAGTTTTGGGTAGACGTTTGGTTTTAAATTCTGGTTTCTGCTGCTCCTTGAAGACTTATAGCTTACAAGAAATAGCTAATTTTAAACTTAAGGCATAAAAAATATCCGACAATTACGTAATCACTCCAGTATTTGCCGTTCCAAGAATAGTGTCACTCGGAAATTATAGTAAAAATCGTTTCTCTTGTGTCGAAACAGTGCTGATTAAATACTCCGTTGCATAATCAAGGTGTCGGAATATTCGTCGGGCTAAAGATAGAGCTAAGATTACATCAGCTTTGTTTGAATTACATTTCAAAAAGTGAACCTTTTATACCCTGATAGAAGTGCTTAAAATACTTTTTTTAATATTTTTGTTTTATTTTATTCTGGGCAATTCCACGAAAATGTCAAGCTGAGCATCAAAATTTCAATGTTCGCAAAACGCAAATTAATACATATACTTTAAAAGCTTAAACTATCTATTTTAATATGGTATCACCTTAAATTTTATATTAGAAACTGTTGTATTGAAAACAGGCGAAAGAGATGTTAATCTTCTCTCCAGAATTATGTTCGATAATTTAGAGTACAGTAATTAGTGTTTTTATCCCCCAAACACATATCAAACTAAACAAAAAAGGTGGGGTAATTTGTTATACACATTATGAAAATTCTTAATACAGTCTTATTTGAAAAAAAATATTGTTATGGCGTTTCGTTTAGATACAGTTTGAAATTCAGTTTATGAATGTCAGTCAGTTACCATAAAAAATCAACATTTTCCCCTGAGCGTGAAAATTTTTGATGGAAACTTACGAAAATTCATACTCTCTGCCTACATTGAGAGTATTTAAATACTGAATAAACAAAAGTTGAAGTTTGCATGAAGAACTTAAAAAATTCCATGGTAACTGACTGACAACTTAATGTGGTAACTGACTGACATTTAATTTAATTTCAAAATAACTACAGCGTACATAATTACACACTCCTGAAAATATTTCTCTTGTTAAACAAACATAAAACAACACAACTCTTGAGTTTTAAGACTGGTAAATGCTCTCTTTTGTGAAGAAAATCCAAATGTTAAGATTGGTCTTTCAAAGTTTAGCAGCCTCCGCCCAAATCAAACATTACTAAGAAGAGACATTCCCCATAACCAAAACCTTTGCCAAAAACATGAATATATTCAATTTCTTTTGGGTGCCTTAAAAGAAAAAAGGTTGAATGTTACGACTAAATTAAAAAAGTTTATAAAGGCTGCAGTCTGTGACGAAGAAAATTAAAATATGTATGAACGGCAAATGTAGCAGATGACCTATGATAAATGGGCTAAATTCAAATGATGACAAGCATCATGAACTGTGCAATTGGAAGGAGTGGAAAAATACTCCTCAATGCCAACTAACCACCAATGAAGGAACAACTGAGGACTGCATAAATGATTTAAGAGCGAAACTACCATCATTCCTACGGCATGTTTTTGTAAAGAGAAAGCAATCAGAAGAATTCAAGATAAAACGGGATGATCTAAATTCTGAACAGCTAGTCCTACAAATTAATTTTGCAGAAAATTTCTGCTGTAAGGAACAAAATGAAATCCAAGCAGCTCATTGGAACCATAAAAAAGTTAAAATTTTTACAGCTGTTTCTTGGTTTGTAGAAGGTGACCAAAAACAAACAAAATCGTACGCAGTAATATCAGACTATCTTGATCATGAGAATGCTGTGAAGGTTTTCCTTCGGGAAATAATAAAGGATTTGAAACTAACTAAGAACTTTTCCTCGTTACATATTTTTTCTGATGGTGCTGCCAGTCAGTTCAAGCAGCGTTTTAACCTATGCAACTTCACATATTTTTGCAAGGACTTTCAAATTCGCAAAGTCGAATGGCAGTTTTTTACCACTTCACATGGCAAGGGAGCCGTAGATGGAGTCGGTGGCCAAGTAAAGAGGTTAGTATGGATGGAAGTGTTGCGTGGAAAATCAACCATCAATATTGCCTCAACCTTTTATAATGCTATAAAAGAGAAAGATCTGAAAACACAACTTATTATTGTTAAGCAGGAACATGTTCACTCCACAAAAAATGAATTGAAAATGAGATTTAGTGATATTTTGGCTATTCCGAATATTCGAAAAATGCATTATTTTAAGACCCCATAGATGAAAATGTAATTATCTACAGCCAATACAGCAAATGCTCAACTGTTTAAACTCATCACTTTAAGAAAATTTCAAAAAAGTACTGAGTGACTGATAGCAAAACACGTTTAACAAAACCTGCATAACCCATAATCCGAATATCCTATGGAAACAAAAATTGTAAATATAATTAACTTAAAAATTGGACTTCCATTACTTCACTCTTCGTGTTATCTTTATAAAGGTTTTATTGCATAATTTTGTACATTTGCATTAGTATAATTTAACTTTTGGTTCCTGGTAGGTAAGTCAGTTACCACTTTGTTGCAAAGACTACAATCATTTATTGCAGCAAAGTTAAATTTGACAGCTGTAATTTTATTGTCTACCTTTTTTGTAGACTTATTCATAATTTTTACTGTATAATTTTGAACATGTGCATCAGTATATTTAGAATATTTCAGAAATGTCAGTCAGTTACCGGAATTTCAGTCAGTTACCAAGCTACTCCAGCTATTGTAATTCTTTACTACAGCAATATTTTCAAACTCAACTGCCATGGTCCGAAAGGTTATTCATTCTCTTTGATCCTCATTTTTTATTCAATAAAATTTCCTTCAACTTTCAGAGAAATCTCTTGTAGAATCAGTGTTACTTTTCACACAGGTTGCATTCATGTCAATCATTTACCATATTTTTGGCAATTTTTATAAAATCATTAAAAATATATTTTGAAAATCCAATTATACCATGAAATTCAGCTTAAAAAGTACAATAAGACAGGACAAAATAAATTAGTAAAATTTGAGATTTGTTGTGTTTTATTTCAAAATACTTCTTTTTTTTGCTTTGTGAATGTCAGTCAGTTACCCGTGGAATTGCCCTTCTATGAAATGATTGCCAAACGAGACTCGTAAGTAAAATATGTGAGGTATTTTATGAAATATCAAGTAATGTCTCTGTCATAGAGGAATAGTTCTATTATATTACTTGCATGAGTGCACAGGGAGTAGATTTGATAATAAATTCCTTCTGAAACTCAGCAATTTTAATTTTTTGACGGTGTAAGAGGCTTATGAGTAATCATATCCTACTCTCAAATGCTGGAGCAGAAATTGTTTCAGCTTTCTGCTACTCAGGTTATAAATTGTAAGATAGTCTACTAGAAAAACCGACATGAAATTAAATTTGCAATCTAAATCGGCACCAAGAAATGCTCGAAAATAAGGTGCTAATAAAATTCATGCAAACGGGGTGTATCCCAAGAAATATAGTACAAATATTCATTTGCTGAAATGTAAGATTTTTTTTTTAATTTTTTGCTTTACTTTTGTACCCTAGCTAAAAAATAGTCTGCAGATATTCCTCAGAATGTATTATGCAGGTCGTAGTGTCGTGTCGTGTCGTGTTGTTTCTGCCACCGAGCTTTTATTTTTTTTCATACGGTACTGCGTATATATATATATATATATATATATATATATATATATATATATATATATATATATATATATATATATATATATATATATATATATATATATAAAGAAAAAAAAAGAGAAAAAAAATTATACAATGGGTATAATTTTTAGCTAAAGTCTATTTTAAGACAACGTGGGTGATGACATGTTTCAGTATACATCGGTTTGTATCATGGAACAGTCGTACGAAGCAGAAGATTTGCTACTTAACCACGAGCGAAATGTAACTGATAAATAATGGAACTGAAACTTATTAATCCAACTGAATCAAACCTTTGTCCTGGAATTCCATGTCATGGGTGCCTATTATAAAAGTTTCCCAGTTTCATTTCTTGTTACCCCTCCTCCTTGTCACACTATCACGCACCCCCTTTGTCCTTCTGCACGTGACGTAATTTGTGAACGTAACCAATGAACGTACATCAGAGACCAGCACACACTTGTCCATCTAAATATTGTAAAATATTTATAAACTATTTTTTAAATTCAAACACTTATAGTTGTGGCAAACCTAACCTGGTAGCGTTGTGAAGGCTACGTAGATCCTGATAGCATCATTAGATGCTGAATGTTTAGGTTTGCCTCAAATGTAGATGGCGAAACACATTAATTTTTTTTATCATTAGTTAAACATAGTCGGAAAAAAGTGCATCTAACAAGATAAATACTTTTCTAAAAATTCCTTGAAAGTAAAAGCATTGCAGAAAAAAAAAATCTATTTTAAGGTTCAAATAATGATTCATAAAAGGAATATATGTTGAAAACTTTAAATGAGTCACGTTTTATTACTGTTCACGCTAATCAGAATTATAATTAAAAAAAACTGAATTCAGAAACTCATAAAAAAAGGATATTTACTGATTTCTTCATTTTCTTTCATTTGTTGAAATGTGATTTCAATAAAAATTGTCTGATTTTGGTTTGTCTTTGCAATTGTAATATGGGCCTGTTTTTAGTCTACGTTTTTGCAGCAAAAAACATTTTTTTAATAATTTTCTCTTTATATTTATTTATGCTCGACAAATATTAGTTCTTTGAAAATGTTTATAAGTAAATGTATAAAAGGTTAATGTTTGCCTATAATAATCTCAATGCAAATAAAGACGTTTTTGCTATGTACACATAGATTTCAGCTTTATAAAATGCCGAGTAACCTTGTTATTTTTTGAAAAGGTGTCTTGTTGTATTTTTAGCATTGAACTACCTTTAAATAGCAATGCAATGAGTCATAATCTCAAAAATTTTGATCAATGAACATTTATTGTGCGTATTAGCAAATAATAAAATGAATTATTTTTAAATTTTTATCTACTATAAACAAATTAATTCCTTCCATATAAAGCAACATAGTTCTTTAAAGATTGAATATGGATTATGAATCTCTGCAATATTACCGATTTAAGTAAAGCTCCAATAAGACAAGTGCCTCATTTTTTTCCTGTTTTCGACGGATGTACATAATTTTTGTAAGCTTTCTCAAATAAATTTCCCCAAAAACTCACTGAGTATGCCATAACTACTGTAAAGCCATCCTGAGACTGCAGCTTCGTCCTCATTAGGACTGATCAGTCTGGATTAGATAGTAACCAAGCAGGAAGCAGAAAGTTTTCTTTTCTAAGAGATGTTTTTTCCACTATCGCGGCTACTGTCTTATCCATACTGATGAATCCTAATGAGGTTAAAACTGCAGTCTCTGGATGCCATAACTGAACTGGCAGTGTATCTCACGAATTGACCAAATGCTAGAAAGTCGATGTTGGTATACGGGAAAGTAGGCTCGATTAGTTCTGAGCAGAACTTTTCGTTTATTAATTGCCAACTTATAATAATTCTGTACCTCAGAACCAGACTAACATAAGTCCATTTTCGTCATTTTTCGGTAGAGGGGAAAAACGATTGTCGAATACATCGTTTTTCCCCTCTACCGAAAAATGACGGAAATGGACTTACGTTAGTCTGGTTCTGAGGTACAGAATTACTCACAGCAAGAGTTATATGCTTTGTTTATTTCTTGTCAGAATATGTTTATGATAAATATTTTTTAAGCACTCGACACGTGCCAAAGTATTAACACTTACGAGAAAGTTTATGCCAACGAATAAAGTAGTCTTTCTCCGTTTTTAGCCTACTTTCCCGTTAAAAATAAAAGAAACGAAAAAAGCATTAAAATTGGCTTAATGCATCTAAAAAATGTCGCCAAGTCCAAAAAATATCGCCAAGTAAAAAAAAAATGAAATAAATATCGAAAAATTAAAAATTTGAAAGTAGGGTATTGAGATGGGGAATTTGTGTGTCTGTCGGTCGGTCTGTCGGTCTGTCTGTCCCCCCCTAATAACTTTTGAATGAACATTCCGATTTGGACAAACTTTTTTTTGTTGGAAAGATCTCGGCGAGTACAGCTCAATCCCATATCTGATTTTTTGATTTGAACAATTTTTGGTTCAACTTTGAGCCGTTCAAATAACCGGTCCCGCGATACTAACTTTTGAATGAACAGTCCGATTTGAACAAACTTTATTTTGTTCGAAAGATCTTTTCAGAGATACTTCATTCCCGTACCTACATTTTTGATTTGAACAATTTTTTTGTTCAACATTGAACCGTTCAAAAAAGCTCTCACACCTAATAACTTTTGAGTGAACAGTCCGATTTAAACAAATTTTTTTTTTTGTTCGAAAGATTTCGGCAAGGATGCTTCATTACCGTATTTAAATTTTCAATTTGAACATTTTTTTCGTTCAACATTGAACCGTTCAAACAACCTTTCCCCACCTAATAACTTTTAAGTGAACCGTCGGAATTGAATAAACTTTTTTTTGTTCGAAAGATCTCAGAGAGGCTCCTTCCCATATTTCACTTTTCAATTTGAACAATTTTTCGTTCAATGATAAACCGTTCAGAAAAAATTTTAACATGAGCGCCTACGGAGAAATTTAAATTGAATGTCGATTCTGAACTTCAAGGCGGATTTCTTTCAAACTAACTTTGTAAGAAAATGGTTTTGATAAATAATGTATTGTAAAGTACTTTTCTGAATAATCTTCTGTGAGGACTCTGATTCCGACTCAGACTCCGCAGACATGGCGGAAATGCAGGCTCAGAAAAAAATGACTGACTGGGCAGACGATTTTTTGTTTATTTATTTATTTGTTTTGTTTAATTTATTATTATTATGATTTTTTTTTGGCAGACGATTTTTTTTTGTTTACAAAAATTTTTCATTCACGAGAGCATTTTATTCTTTATTTATATTTAACAACTGGCAACGGATTAAAAATGAAATTCAAGACATTTTATTAACGAACGAGTTTTTTTTTTCTTTCTTTGATAAAATGTGTTTTGAAGTTCTTTGTACTTTTATTTTATTTGTTTATTTTTTTTTCTTTTGAAAACGATTGTAGAATTTTTCTACGGAAGAACTATAACAGTTACATTCTTTAAAAGGTGCGACAAAACTTAATTGACTCGTTTATTTAATTTTTACGTGTCTATTTCATCTGATGAGAGGGGTATATTTTGCTTTTAGAAATCAGCTTTAAGTGCTATAGAGGTATGTTTGACATAATTTTCAGTTTCAGATGCTACAATGCCGATTTCGATGTGCGGGAAAGTAGGCTCGTTTAGTTCTTGACAGAACTTCTTGTTAGTAAAAAAGATTTAAGCAACTATGACAACTTAATTTACCATAACCTATTTTGAAAATATGTGATGTCATTCCGTTTTTAGGATGCTCTTGTAAACTATATTAGCAGAAACCAAATATTTTCGGACGTTGGAAAAGATATGGCCAATTAAACAAATGAATATTTACGACTTAAATTAAGGAAAGGATATTTCTTTGTTACGAAAACTTAATGAAAACAAAGAACGGGAAAATATGCTGAATGAAATGCAAATGAAGTAAGTGATATGGTTATAATTGAAGTTCCTGGAAAATTCTGGCATTCTTGCTCTTCCGTCTCTGAATTTTTAGAAATTGGTGAGGCATAAAATCAAGTATTTCTTTATGCAAATCCGGAAACTCTTATTCACTACGAAGTGTATTAAGTCCATAAATTATAATTATGTGATAATTGAGATTAAAATTATTAACACGAGCTGAATTCGGAAATCATTTGATTTTTTTTTCTTTTTGACATATATAAATATATTTAAACATGGGTCCTAGTTTGAAAATTCAAGAGCAATAACATGGGACTAATTAAATCAGAAATAATTTTGGACTTGAACTTTTTTAGCTCTGAGCCCGATAAAAAAATAGCGGGTTGCAGCAGTGGCGTACGCAGACAAATCGTTTCCAGAAGGGCTGAGCCAAGTCTTTTAGAGAGGGGGGGGGGGAGGGTATCTCATAAAGTGTAGTTAAGGAAAGTAAATGTTTCGAAGTTGTGATATCAATGCTAATTTAATATGATAAAAATACATCATTATTATATTTTTAATCGTTCTACTTGATATCAAAAAGTAAGGGTTTTAATGAAAACAGAAAATGATAAAAATAAAGTTTGAAATTTTTTCTTTACTGACGGAGATGAATGAATCACATGCTCGCAATATTTAAGAAAATTGGGCTTTAATATTGTTAATTTTGCGAGTAATTTTACTATGGTTTATTATACTGGGTTTCAATCATGTTTTTTAAATATATAAATAAAATAGCTATATGAATGAATGAGCATTAATCGGTGTTTCTAAAACATATACTTGCAATAAAAATGAGCAAAATTGAAGTACGTTAAAAAATCATTAACGTGACTTTCAGTAAATAGAAGAATCAAAATCTGGAAAGAAATTAATTTTTCTTATTTTCTTTTAATTTTTTCTGATACTCAATGATTTGGTCTGCAAACCCCTTCTGACGTTGCAACTTTAAAACGAAAGGAAATAAAACAAATATGAAAGCTTAAATGCAAAAAATTCGCTTTGAAAATTTCGGAGGGGGCTGCAGCCCTATAAACGCACCCCCTGAGTACGCCACTGGGTTGCAGGCTTTTGAACAAGTCTGCAAGAATAACTTTTGATTGGGAGAGAAGAAAGCATAAAATCTTTATTAAAATATATTAATTTTAATCTAATGAAGATTAAATATCGTATTTTTTGGGCTATAAACATTCACAAGTAATAAGTAAAAATATTTTTTTTTTCAATTAGTTTCGCAGATTTGCTGAAGAATCTTCTACCAGGGCTCTGAATATCTCATGTTTCCAATCAATTTAATTTTTATCTGCTTTACCGATCACAAAATATTTTGATTTTATTCCTCCCTCCCCCATACTCTCTTTTCTTCTTTGTTCCACTGAGGATTTCGCGCGAGTAAATTACGCTAACAGACAAAACTATTTCTGTTATGGTTACGGTTTTCAGCCTACTCGGAGCAAACAACTACTTCGAGAGAACTTTCGATCTTTCAGAACTTTGGTTCGAAATAAGTAGAACTGATGCATAAGATTTAGAGTTGGCGTGATTCGGAATTCATTTCGAGCTGGAAGATAATCAGGCGTACATCTTGGCGAGATATATTAGTAGCAGGTATGTTGTTATTCTAATGGCTCATAAATCTGTTTCAGTAGGCAGGGGGAATAGCTTTGGAGAAAAGCCAGCAGGAAACACGGTAAATCCTGTATGGAATAATGAATAGTAACACTCAAACGAGATTTCATCTAAAATTTGACTTATGTGCGTATATTTTCGATCAGATTTTGAAATTAGATTCATGGGTCAATGTTGCAAGAATGGTGCAAATCATGACTCGGTCTTCGGATTTTTTTAAAATCAATTTTAATAATCACCTCTAGTATATCACACTTTTTACTGCTTCTCCACTTAATGTGGTTGTTTCCCATTTTTCAAAAATGTTGTCTTCCTAAAGAGCACGGTCGTAAATTAGGAATGAATTACTTTTTTTCTTTAAACTTGACTCATTTTCATTAAAAATAATCTTAAAAGACGCCCAATGCCTGTTTCATTTTCGCTGTTGTTTCATAAGTAATTTATAAAGAGGTCAAAAATATTTTCCCCAGTTTTATTAAAAGTATCCCACCTTTAAATCATAGGAGTCAAAATGTGATTAAAGATAGCGTTTCGAATGCGGCAACGATATTAATTATCGATTTTATAATATCTTTATCGATAATTTTAAAATGAGTTGAGATATATTATGTGGAGTAAATCTCTTAGCAATAAGATTGTCATCGTTTTTTCAAACAAAGCATTTAAAACTAAATATGAATTTGAATACAAATGAAACCAAAAGTAGTCAACATAAATAAGACATTTTTTCAACATTTTGGATAAAGTTAACTTTTGTTTAAAGGAACATTTTAGTAGTATTATAAACTAATTAATACTATTAAAATGTTCCTATAATATTAGTTTATAATACTAAAGTATTATAAACTAATTCAAAACAAAATAGAAGCTGAGCCAATATTTTGAAAAGTGCCAATTTGAAGTTGGAGTTCTCTTATTAAAAAAAATTTTTGCAGAAAAAAATTAATATTGGATTCTAAGTCTAAATTGGGTCTAAATGCAAGAAAATAAAAGGGGGGAGGTCAAGGAAGTTATTTACCCCTCCTTAGATTACTCACTTTTAAGCCGTTACAGATCTGATGAGTGGTACAGACCTGATGTTAAGGGGTTACAGTACCTCAAAAATGACCAAAAGACCAAAAAATTTTTTATTGCTTATTTCAAAAGTAAAAGTTATTTAAAACACTCAGAAAAAAATAGCATTGTTCTAGCTAAATTATTTAAAAAGTTATGAGCGACTTTAGGGCATGCATGCTATGTGTTCTAATGGAAAAACCAAACTTTAAAGTGCTTTTTCTCGGTGATCAGTTTTTAGTGTTTCTATGTTACTGGAAATGCTAAGGAATTTTTTCTATTAAAGATATAACTTTAAAGCAATATTTTTTGCACTCAGGATAATATATTTAACAAAACTGTGCATTGAATAAGCGTTTTATTAATTACAAAAATTTTTAGAGTTAGTTAAACTTCGAAGAACAAAATTTTCTAAGAATTTTTTACATAAATGGTCACAAAATATTTTCTAATCTAAATATAGGAAAATGAATGCACAGATTTGTTGAGGTAATCCTTCTGATCATTTCACAAAAAGAAATTTTGAAATTAGTGCAGAAACAAAAAAGCCTTAGGGTTTTAAAAAAATTGAAATTTTCTTACATTTTTCAAATTTTCAAAAAAAGTTTTCAAAATTTTTAATGTTTGAAAATAAATTATTGATTGTTAAACAAGTGCAGAAACAAATATTTCAAAGAATTAACTTTTTCAGTTAAATTAAAGAAATTTGCTAGAAAGGTACTGTAACCCCTTAATATAAGCAACATATTTGAGTTTATGCTTTCAGTCTTCATTAACATCTCTAAAAATGATATCATTTAATTGCATTTTAAACATAGAATTAAGATAATTATATTAATATATATATATTAGTTAAAAAATCAAATTTCATTATAAAAAAGCATTTCTTGGAAATAACAATGCGCGATCAGGTTTTTAGATAAAATAAATTATGAGATTACCAAATCCAAGCTAATAAAACATTTGTTTTGTTTTGAAACAACACACAGCTTCAACTTTTTCAAGTTTTTTTTAATTTCCGAGTCGATCGTGCTAAACCAAAATCAAACGCGTGGTTTTTTAGCTTGTAATAAAGGACTATATTTATATGTAAAATAATTTTCAAAATAATAAAAACTGCGCATTTCAGCGCGTGTTACCGATCTGATGACTTAAATGACACACATTTTATAAAATCACTTTAAAAAATCTTACCTACAATTTTTGATGCAGAAATGCAAATTTCTAATTACGATGCGATAAAACATCCTACCAGGTACTCAGTATCACGTGGTATAGGTGCAGGAAATGATTTTGGGAGTCTAAACATAGATCGGTAGTTAATTTTACCGTTCTGACGGCGGAACTTGGGACACGCTTATTTCGCATCGGCTAGAAAATCAGAAATCGATTAAAACAAAAATGAAGTAAAATGTTAACAAAGGGGTAAAAATAGAATCGTTTTTTGTGCAAGTGCGTCTTTTTGGGGAAGTTAGAAAGTGCGCATGACCTGTTTGCATGCTAAGCTTTGCTACTGGGGACACGTTACCGATCTGATTTTTGATGTATAAAAACAATATTTTATGAAGAAAAAAATTTTTTTTCTGGTGTTATTAGATGAAACGAAAGCAAAACCTTATCTTCTTTCTGGGGAAAATATTTTTTTTAACTAGTTATTGAAATACTAGTGAAAATTCACTTGGAACTCAAATTGGCACTTTTCTAAATATTAGCTCAGCTTGTTACAGACACTCGATATCGATAGTTTCAGAAATAATGTAATGTCGGAATGAAAGTCGCATTTAAACTTTACCTCACAAACAATCTATTTTCCTAACAAGTTATGATCCAATTCTTTAAATGGCCGTTAAAACGATCGCAGCTTAATGGCTAATATAGAGATTAAGAACACGCGCTCTTTCTCCAATAATCATTTCTCCCACCTCATGGCACTTCAGTCTCTTTAGGTCTCAGGAAGTGCACATATAAAATTTTGTAAAAATATCTCTTACCGTTTTGATTTTACAGGTGTTCCACCTACTGGAACACTGCACCGTTAAAGCTGTAAAGCACGTCAGAGTAAGTGTTGCAGTGAAGCGTGCAAAAACTGCATATTTTTAATATAAACAAGAAATTTGATAATTTACACTTATGTAGAAGATTTAGCATTACCCAGGGTGCACCACGAGGAAGACTGCTACTCTACACCTCGTCCCCCCCCCCCAAAAAAAGTTTATTTTGATTAGAAATGAATTGGTCATGTACAACATTTTAATACAATTCCTACATATAATTCCTGATGATCTTGCCATTTTTTTTTCTTCGTGAAATTTTTGGAAGCATGTATTCAGATAATATCAACCGAACAGAATAAAATGAGTGATCGAAACACAAAAGAGAGAGCAAAAGAATCACGTTGCTCTAAGTGAATATAACTTGAGCTACTAATAAAATCCCTTTCTAACCCCTCCTGACAAAATACCAGACACCCACAGAATGTATACAACATTTGAAATAAAACATACCCACCTCTGCTGTATTTTATGTAGACCTCTTTCACCCCCAAGAGGGAACAGAAAACGTAAAAACGCGTCTCTGCGCTCCAATGCTGGAAAGCGCACTTTGAGAAGCAAGAGCGTTGCAGTGTTCCAGCTAATGGAACACAATGTTTTCTTCTGCGATTATGAGTTCGTTTTTGATTTTAAAAATATAAATTTGCTTTCAATAAATACTTTGATGTGTAGCCTATAATATAAGACGGAAATTTTTTTTTTTGTAGATTTTTTTTTAATCGGAAAAAAATTATACAATTTTTTAAAGAAAATTAATGAGATCAAATAATCCACCATAGTTAATTATTGAGTAGCCTCTGTTGTGGTGGTGCCATCTATAGTTATAAAGAAGAGTTAAAAGAATACTTTACTTCAATTTTGATCCATTTATTGTTAATCAAGCAGGAATTAAAACCATATTTCATCCGATACATACAATCGAAATTGAGACCGGAGATGCGACATTTTTATGTCTTTTGGAGCGAAGAAAACATCTTTTTCATTATTTTGATCTTATGAATGACTCTCATAAATCTATTTTAGCGAAAATCGTTTGACTGTCGCTGCAAAATAAATTTTCTTTCGGTATTTATGCATGTTTTAATTGTATCTGATATTGAAGAGTGTCAAATCTAAAATAATGTGCTTCAATGAATTCATCTTCTTACTGTTTTTTCGCCAGCTATAGTTGTTTTTTAGTTTTTGCTTTAATCTTTATTTATCTAAAATGAGGTTCTCCTATTTAAGGTGCATTTCGACACTAGGGAGACCCTGGGTTTTTAAAGAACACCCTTTGGAATCGAGATGTGCCCTCTAGTGCTGCGTATGGGAATGACTGCTATGGAGTAACTCAAGAGTGCTGGGCATCACTGTTAACCAAAGTTCGAGAAAATTCAGAAATTGAGCAGGAAAATTTAATATAGTAAAAGTTCATCAAGTAAGTTTTTCTTACTATGTAAAAACTGAAGTGTAAGACTGCCATTGACTACAATAATTAATTTTGACCATATCCTTATTGTTTGTAAGTTTCCAAACCACTAACAAGTAAGATCGGACATTTTGCAACACAGCTATATGCACAAAATGGTCCATAGTTAGTCAGTACAAACTTCTTTATACCAATGTATTCTTCTGGGAAATTTTGACGTTCTGATTTTATATTTAAAGTCGTGTCTGGAAAATATATTTTATTTCATACCAGCATTATTATTCTTACTATTTGTTTTGTACATTTTTGTCATTTGCTGTGGCGTTCTAATTGCTGGGTAGAGGTTAGTGTTTGGGAATATATGATCGGGGGTTTCAATAGTCCTGTATAGAAAACGCAACCACACCCAGTTTCCATGCAACAAATATCCGTGATCGAGCTTTAAAGAGAAGGGGATCTAGTGCATTGTTAGTGAGTGTATCGTCTGTTAATAGTTTATCTCTCTAGGGCATTGGATTGCTCATGTCTCTCACAACATCAATTATTTTTGATTTCATCTACCGCCCAGTAGGTACCTGTCAATTATTTCGCAGAAAGGGAGAAGTGGACATTTAGATTTTATGTTTTTATTATTTTTATTTTATTCATGGTGTTATGAAACTAAACCAAATCTTCTTTGTGTGACATAAATAATGAACAAAAATTTTCCGGAAAAGTAAATACCCTCACATATTATCCAGTTGATTCATTACTTTCCCTTAAGGTATCGAACTGTCTCTAACATAAGTTCCATTTGTAAAATCATAATAACCCTAGTAATGCTAAGGATGAATACTTGACAAGTTTATTGATAAGTATTATTTGGTTGGGAGCAATAACTTATAAAAAAGAATACTCTTGACGGGGCATAATTAGTTTTTACAATGCGTGGAGGAAGGAATGCCTAGGATGAAATTATCCATTAGACATGCCGAAAGTTAGGCTACAGTTAGACCAAAATGTCTTCATATCAAAGTGAAAATAGTCTTAAGGAGGGATTGGCATTTTATGTTATTGAAAAATCGAAGTGAGCTTTATAAATTACAATTTTCAAAAAAAGTTTGTGGTATGACAGTTTTGTCACGGGAGTCTTTCAATGTAAACATTTCTGCAGACATTAAATCTCATCAAATACATCGAGACTTTTGCTATCTTCTAACATTGTCTAAAAACAATTTGAGTTAAAAAAGATATACCATGTATTCCATAATGAACTACAAATGGTCCCAAAGTTTTTACTTCAAATTGATTGTGCTTTGTGTTTTAGTTTTGCTAACTATTGCATATTTATTTCTGAAAAAAAAAGTCACCTCGTTCTACTTTCTCATGCTTTCTGTTGTAGATATCTTTTCCCCGCTACTAAAGGATTAAAATACTTAATCACCGTGTAGTTTAAATAATCTAACTCTAACATATAGTTTTCAACACTTTTTCATGCTTCGACCACCGAAAGGAATATTACATCAACCATAAACCACTATCTAAATCCTCACAAAATCTTCTAGTTTAATTAGTGGTAAAACATATTACTTAATAACTTTATTTAATAGCTTAAAATTACCTAATAGCTTTTTTTCCCTTAATTCAACCATGAAATTTAAATGGAAAAACTACAGGACTTGCAACACCTGCGCCTGGTTTAGATTCTAAGAGATATTAATATATTAGCTATCACCGCCGGCAATATTTTGGCAGCTAATAGATATTAACGTAAAATACTCCCCCCCCCCTCTTGCTTAAGCATTGATTAAAATACTGTCGTGAAAGAACGTAGTAAGTACCATTTTTAAATAAATTAATTAAATAAAATACAATACACTGTTAAAAATTTTCCTGAAATTTTACGGTAAAAGTTACTGGCATCCATGTTGCCAGTAACTTTCACCGTAAAATCCAATTTTACTGTAAAATTTTACGGTAGAAAAAAGTAGAGTTAAAAAATTCAAAAAGCTAGGATCGAACCTATGACGCAGCTATCGCACTTCGCTTCTCTATCCACTGTACCGAATAGACCACACATGGCAAACAGAAATGAGTATTATGTGCTTCGCTCAGTAAGTCACGTGGTTTATCAACTGGCGCTGTAATCGTTTCTTTTTTATGGTACAATTTACTGTAAATATTTTAGTTACTGTAAATGCAACATTTTACAGTAATATTTACCATAAAAGTTTCCTGAATTTTTAAGAGTGTATGTTTGTATCTAATGCACGATTTTTTAAAACACATGATTGTTTTTTTTATGCCCTTAGTTACGATAAAATTGCGAATTGATTTTTAAAAGAAAACTAATATAACGCCGGAGAAAGTATAAATACTTTTGTGCTTAGAAAGAAAAGCACTTTTGTCGGATGTCTCTACATCCGTAAGCTTACATTTTGTGCATTGAAAAAGGCGTTTCTTGTTATGCTTGTAACGCCAAAACACGTGTCTGCTTATTCTGGCGCATTTCTGTTTTTTTTTTTTGAAATTGTATGTTTTCAGTTTAATGTAGTCAGTTAATTTTCTGTATGCTTATTGCAAACAATTTAATGACAAAACTATTATACTTCTCTGATTTTCAAAATTTTCTGGTTTTATTTTCACACGAGTGAGACGATCTTATCTTACAACTGCATATAGAATTATCGCTGTTTAGGTCATTATTTTCTCCAGTTCCCGAGAAAAAGCTTCACGAAAGGAGCAAATGAAGCCCTCGAATCTGTCTTCATTTGGAAAGATCCTTGGATGCAGAGGTTGAGAAAACATGACTGCTACAACTTGCTAACGAGAATAAATGAAAGAAGGTTGAATGAATGCTCTACGCAAGAACTGTCTGTTGTGGGATTCGGGGGATGTCTTGGGATCGAAAGGGAAAGAAATTTCCGACATCTTCTTAAAGCTGGAGAGATGAATTTTATCACATACCGCATCTTTTTGACTGTTTTTATTTAGGAGCTTCATGAAGCTAATGAAGACGAGATTTAAATATATTTTCATAAAGCGATTTAAATTTTAAAGTACAGCTTTATGGATTTTAGAAACAATGGTGAAAGATCTGATGTGAAAGAAAATGAACTAAAAAATTAGTTGCATGGACAAACTACATTCATTAGAAATCAATAAAACAATATCGAAAATGCCTTTGATAGATTAAAAGATTTCACGAGTCAGGATTTAAGTTTTTAAACAGTGCTCATTTTCACTTTTAAAGTTCATTTTTTTATGCATTTCTAAGCTATACAGAATGTTTCAGAATTCAACGGCAAAAATTTAAGGGGAGATACTACACACCAGGACAAATAATATGACATAAAAAAGTGGGGGTCCAAAATGATTTCCGACGGAGATAGGGGCGGTTAAAGTTTAGGGTCAAAAATTTCAACAATTTATAAAACACGGAAAAATTGATCGATTCTTTCGCCGTTTTCACTAAAAATATTCTTAATAGATGTTCTTTCTCGAAAAAAAAATGATGAAGATTAATTTCAAAAATTGTCGACAAAGGGCGCTTTAGACTTTCGAGCTAAAAACAACTACTTTTTACCTTTTTTTTTTTTTTTTTTTGTATTTTCGTAACAGATTCCGAAAGTTTAAACTCAAACTTAAATTTTGAGCCCAAAATATCAACTTATTACGGATATTAAGTAGCGAAAAACTGGGATCAAATGTAAAAATAGCGTGTTTTTCTGGTTTGAAACTTGCCGTTTCGTGTAAAAAAAAAAAAATATCTGGCGACACTAATAATGCGAAAATAAAATCAGATGCACACTTTCCAAACTTAAAAAAAAAAGTATATTATTATTATTTTTTTTTTACACGAAACGGCAAGTTTCAAACCGGAAAAACACGATCTTTTACGTTTGGTCCGAGTTTTTCGCTACTTACTACTCGAAATAAGTTGATATTTTGGGCTCAAAACTTAAGTTTGAGTTTAAACTTTCGGAATCTGTTACGAAAAAAAAAAAAAAAAAACGTAAAAGTAGTTGTTTTTAGCTCCAAAGTCTAAAGTGCACTCTGTCGACAATTTTTGAAATTAATCTTCATCAATTTTTTTCGAGAAAGAACATCTATTAAGAATATTTTTAGTGAAAGCAGCGAAAGTATCGATCAATTTTTCCGTGTTTTATAAATTTTTGAAAATTTTGACCCTAAACTCCCCCCCCCCTATCTCCGTCGGAAATCATTTTGGACCCCCACTTTTTTGTGCCATATTTTTTGTCCTGGTGTGTAGTATCTCCACTTAAATTTTTGCCGTCGAATTCTGAAACACCCTGTGTAGTTAAACTCTCTGTTTTTCTAAAAAATATAATTGAATCGTTTATTTCGAAAAGGTAACATCTCTATTTTGATCTCCTCTGTTTCTTTAGAAAATTAAACAGCGCACGGTTATATTTTTGAATGTCATAATCAATGAAAAAATGCCTTTAGTTAAGTACACAATTACTGCAATAATTTACTAAATAACCATTGATTATGACATTCAAAAATATAACCGTGCGCTGTTTAATTTTCTAAAGAGACAGAGGAGATCAATATAGAGATGTTACCTTTTCGAAATAAACGATTCAATTTAAGGGGCAAGTGGATAAAGGTGATAGGTGACCATTCTTCAAATTTTTAGAAAAAGCTTTCAAAAAAAAAATATATTGTGTAATTTTTTCTAATTGATTTTTCTCAACGGATAAAACGGGGTCATATTCTTAGTTATCAAACATTTCTGTGACAAAGGGGACATGACACTGGTAGATTTATCACATTCATCTATGGCAAAACGTAAGTTTTAAAAATTGTTACATATGACCTTTATGTAATTGCCCCTTCAATTTTGCATACATTTCAGCTCCTCTTTCCAGATGTTTTATTAAATAAAAAAAATATTTTTTTTCATAATACATGTTAAAAAATCACAAAAAAACAGTGAAATTTTCTTTTTAAATGTTGTTTTATTACGCGATTTGAAGATTTTACCCATTTCATGTTTGTTTTTAAGTTTTTACCAATCGCAACTTTTATGCATCAGAGCTACTAGAAAAAAAAAAAAAATGTTTTCCTTTTTCATGCTTAATAAAATTAAACTCCACCTCTGAAAAAGTAAAATAAACAAACAATTTTATTGCTGTATAGAAAGTTAAACACGCAAATGTATATTGTTACCATACAAAAATGTGAAAAGTTTCCGAACTTAGAAATTTGGATTACCAGACCAATGTTCTAAAATCTAAGCTATCAAGCACATCTGTTTCGATTTAGGCAAGTGCACTTAAAGCTTTTTAAATGCAAGCGTCTTCAGAAAAAAAAATCTTTTTGCGAGGAAAATAAATAGTTACAAATTTTCACGGAATTTGAATGTTACTTTAATTACACCTCAATTGTTTCTTGGATTGATACAAATGTTTTAAAAAAAGTTAAAATTGACGTCGTTTCTCATGTCGGTGGTCTATTTTAAGAAATTTTTCTCGAGATTAAATTGGAAAAAAGGCTATTCTGTAAAATACATACACCATAAAAAAACCCACTCACTTCTGATGTAAGAGCAAAATGCAAGAGACATCTAAATTCTTTCCAAGTCAGAAATTGTTTGTGGGAATGACTCAAGCTGCTGTAATACCACTGATGAAACTAACGTTTCTGGATTTATACGTTGTCATAGAAACTAAAAGCACTCTAAATATAAGCATCTTACGTTTTTCTCCAAAAAGAATATTCTGCGGCTGCATGGACATACGAGATGATATTCTCTGAAACATTTTCATTTTAAAATAGTTTTCAGTGCATCAGAATTACTTTTCACTGGCATTCATTTGTACCGAATACGAGACGATTGTTTCACTATTTCGAAATGACTTTTGAAATTAAGTGTGTAGTTGCTTCTACCTCATCGTAATCACATTTATTAAGACAATGAAATTATTTGCGGTCTTGCTTTTACTTTTCATTTATTGTTTGACTTTTGAAAGAGCATTAGTCATCGGGCTAAACATTTGTGCATGAATAAAACTCTGTCAATCTGCACGTGAGTGAAATTTTTACGCTTTTCATTCCCAGAATGGTGGCGGTTCCTTAGTCAAAAGTAGTACTTTTAGTCACTGATATCGATAGAATAAGCAAGAATAAAACAAAACAAAACAAATAAATAAATAAATAACATTGGGTCCGAAAACAAATTCCTTTTTCCAGTAGTTAACCTAAAATTGATTTTTAAAATGTCAGATTTCAAATGACGTCATAAGCGGAGAAACTTTGTTGAAAAGAAAAGATCATGCATTAACAATTTTGGATCTCTGGTTACCCCAGCTCCACAACAATGAAAAGCTGACTCAAAATGGCTGCTCGTCTATAGAGTGGCCTTTTTTGGAGCGTTTTGTCCACTTATGATGTCAGCAGCGAAAATGAAACAGCGACTGAGCGTCTTTTGAGATCATTTTTTTAAGAAAAAAATAAGTCAAATTTTGAAAAAAAAGAGAAAAACAAAGAATTCATCTCATGTTTGACAGTGTTCTTTTAGATTATTTTCCTTTCTTATTTAAAAAAAACGGGAATCACCTCCATTTTAAGCTTTGGCTTTTGATTGTGATGTATTCAAATCTGAGAAGTCAATATGTATCATAATATGAAATATCAAGTTTCTAAAAAGAAGACGTTGAGTAACGTTAGCAGACTGCCAATTTGAAAGTGGGACTACACGATGCCTGAGGTCTAAAAGAAAAACAATGTAGAAGATGATGCAAAGTTGGATTACAGTTCTGCTGAAGAGAAAACCCCATTAAAACTATAATTTTCAGCTCGTTGGATTCGAAGCTATGCCCCCCTCCCTCCAGCTAAAAGCCAGAGTATAAAATTGAGAACAGAAAGTGCATATATGTCCGCAAAAATGTCTCATTTCTGAACTCAATAAATTACCCAAAACAGCTGTTTTTTTAAAGGTGTTTTGGGCAAAATTTCCAACTGTCGGTAACTCTTATTCCAAAAGCAAATAAATCACTTGAATCATGCTTCACAAAGAAAGCATCTTTATTTGCGACACTCTGGCGAATTCAACACACACAATGCGAACAACTACAAGAAGTCACATTGCAACAAGAACACGAGCACCAACCGGCAGACAGAATAAGCTATCTTAACCCATTAATGCCTAAGGTCCCTTTTTAGGGACGATCCAAAAAAGGGTCTAAATTTCCCCAAAATGAACATTTCAACCAAATAATAGTGCTCAATTAGTACCTTGGTATTATTTTAATTCGTTTTTAACAGATTGCAGCGTATAACCATTGTAAAGTGTGTTCTGTAGCAGTTTTAATATGATCTTTATCAAAAATTATACCTTTCACAATCTCAAGAAAAAAAGCTAAGTTTTTAAAGTTATTCCCAGTTTCCCAGTTTATGTTAATTTCTGATTTTATTTCTTCTTATAAAATATCTTTTTAAATATTATATCGTAGGCAGAAAAACATTTTAGTAAAAAAAGTATTTACCCTTTGGGGCTATCGTAACTTTTAAGGGACGATGTTTTTTCCCTTAATAAAACAATTATTTTTTACATAATATTTTTTTAAATATTTTTTCTGTCCATTAAACACTGTTTGTAACCAGTATACAAAATATCATTGGGAAAAAAAAAGTCAGGCATTAATGGGTTAAGTAAACTTAGGCCGCGTAGCGGCGGTTGTAGTGTTACATGATAATTTGCATAAACAAGGTGTCTACAGCATCATAATAAGTGCAGTCGATACATTGATACATTTGAAGCGTTAGGATGTAATTTGGTGGAATAAAATCCTATTTTAAAATATCATGATTCTTGTAAAATATTTAGAGGTTGCCAGTACACTCGTTTGAAATTTTGATTAAACCGCTGAAAATGCTAGTCATCTTGAAAATAACTAGAATAAGAATTACAACCTAAATGTTCGTAATGGATTTTTATTTGTTTGCAGAATGGCATGAGTTATCTCAGTATAATTATCTACCCTTTACTTTCACAGAAAACAGAGATAGGTGCAGAGACTTTTCAGATGTTTTTCTTTTCTTTTTAAGTGCAATGTTATTCCTTTTTCAATATCAAAACAGCAACCTTAGACGGAGTTTCTTCTTTTTCCGCAGAAACATCCCTGTAATAACGCGAGCGTAAAGCTCATAATGGGAAAGGAACAATAACTTTCGTCGCAACATTAATCAAAGAAATTGCGCGATGCGTTTGAAGGAGTTAAATCTCATATATTCGAGCTCACAATGCATCCTTTATCGTAATGAGTTCCTTCATATCTCCCTTTAGATGGCGCTTCTAAATTCATATAAATCGTGCTAAACGCTTCAAGGAACGCGACAATTCTTCTTACTATTATTTACTTTCTGTTTGATTAGATAAAGTATCTATAAGGGGGACTGTAGAAAGTAATGTGATTTTTTTTTCAAATAAATCAATTGCTAAAAGTTTTTATTCTGAGTCAAAGATGTAACTATCCTCGTTATCAAGGGTGTTCTGCCATCTAGTTTTTAACCCGTTAATTCCTGACATTTTTTTTCCCAAAGATATTTTGTGTACTAGTTACACAGCTACAGAACACAATTTACAATGATTATGTGCTGCAATCTGTTAATAATGAACTGAAGCAATACCAAAGTAATAATTGAACACTATTATTTGGTTGAAATGTTCATTTTTGGTAAATTCAGACACTTTTTGGACCGTCCCTAAAAAGGGACGCTAGGCCCTATAGTATGGGTTAATTGTAAATCCCGGATAGATAAAAAGAAATGAATTTTTGGGGGAAATTATCTTGAAATGACATCTTGGATACAAGCCGAATGTTCAATTATTTTCTTCAAATACTGTTGGCCCCGCTTAAACGAATACTGCAGGTTCCAAGAAATATTATTCGATTAAACGGAGCATTTGTTAAAGCGGTGATCGTTAACATTGCGTCTATGGCTTAGGGTACATTCGATTCCGGGGTATTTTATTCGTATAAGTGGGGCATTCGTTTATCCGTTACCCGATTAAGCGGGGCCGATAGTATAGATCGCAATAAAGGGAAATCAGATGACGCGATCTCAGATGAGTATTATGGGAGAAGCAATCGAATTTCAATTTCTTCCGATCGCTAAAACACTTTCTATTACACAAAAACTTAAGCATGTGGCTTGTTTCCAAGATACCATTTCCAGATATTTTGCTACGAAAATCAGTTTTTCTTAAAAAATCTATCCGGAATTTCAAGTTCACTACTAGATGGAAAAAGAAACCCTTGATAACGAGGATAATTACATAGTTGATTAAAAATAAAAGCTTTTAGCAAATGTTTTGTTAAAAAAAATTCATTACTTTTCGTTCCTCTTAATAAACAAATCTGTTTTCTTTAAAACTGAAGTATAACAATTTTGTTTAACTCATTAATGCCTAGCGTCCCTTTTTAGGGACGGTTTAAAAAAGGGTCTGAATTTCCCCAACATGAACATTTAAACCAAAATATAGTGTGCAATTAGTACCTTGGTATTGTTTCAATTCGTTATTAACAGATTGCAACACATAACCATTGTAAAGTGTATTCTGTAGCAGTTTTAATATGATCTTTATCAAAAATTACATCGTTCACAATCTCAAGAAAAGGAGCTAAGTTTTCAAAGTTATTCCCAGCTTCCCAGTTTATGTTAATTGCTGATTTTATTTCTTCTTATAAAATGTCTTTTTAAATATTATATCGTAGGACAACAAAAAAAAAAAAATAGTAAAAAAAGTATGTACCCTCTGGAGTCTATCGCAACTTTTAAGGGACGATTTTTCTTTCCTTAATAAAAAAATTATTTTTTACATAATATTTTTTATTATTTTTCCTGTTCATTAAACACTGTTTGTAACTAGTATACAAAATATCTTTGGAAAGAAAAATGTCAGGTATTAATGGGTTAAAGCAATACTCATAATTTTTAACTGTTTTGCATTTTGCGTACAAATTTTTCCAATGGTAGTTTTGCTCTCTAGTGCTATTTATACGTACTTTCCTTCTCGCATTTGTGTTTTGCGTTCAATTTTTACTACTTAGGTTGTCTATTCTTACTGTCTATCATTCTTTTTTCTTCATATTGTGAATTTTCTGGCTATAAAGGTTAATTATTTAATTTGGTTACAAACACGTACAAAATATCTTGTAAAAACCTCCTAATTAAAAAAAAAGGGGCTGCTTCCGTTTGCAATAATGTCTATTTATTGCAAATCTTGGTACGAATATCGCCAGAGTTCACAGTGAGCGTCCACAGTCTAGTCTGGATGAACCGTCTACTTTATAATGTTCTCTCTTTTTTTTTAAACATATATTTTAGAGTTTGTTATGAATAACATCTTTCTAAAAATATTACAAAAATGAAATAAATGAAAGAAGTCGGCAAAACTCATAAAATATGTTAAATAAGAGCATTATTAAAAAAAAATCTCTTTTTTCCCTTCAAAAAATATAAGTTTGTCTTTTACATAAAACTTTTAATAACTAGGGAATCGTAAGTCTAATAATGATTTTTTTTCTTATTATTACTGCATTGTGTGTAGAATCGCTGACCCATTACAACGTAATTCTATTAAAAATTCCTTTATGATTATTTACCAGTGTTATAAGAACACCAGTTCAATGCTTGTATGGACCAGACAAGCGTTTTTAGCTCTGTTGTAAAGTAGCGAAAATGTGACATTTCTTTGTCGGACTTAGAGACACGGTTGTATTTAGTGCAGGGCCAAAAGTAAGGGCCGTTTGGTTACAGAAAAAAAAAATCATTTGAAAAAAAAAAAGTCATATTTAGTTAGATACAAACTTACTTAATTTCTCTACATAGTCGCCATTCACTTCTATGCATTTTTCGTACCGCTGCATCAGCTTCTTTAACCCCTCTGCGTAGAAACTTGCCGCCTGACAGTGAACCCGTTGACAAGCGTTTTTGAGTCCCTCTTCGGTTTCAAAATGTTGTCTACCTAGCCACTGTTTAAAATGCAAGAGGAAGTAGTTTGCTAGGTACAAGATCGGGACTATATGGTGGGTGGTCAAAAAGTTATCTACGAAAATCTTAAATTTTCTCCTTGGTTTTGGCAGCAGTGTGAGGATGCGCGTTTTCGGGGAGGAAGATTATGCCTGATGACAATTTCCCACGGCATTTGTTTTGGATTGCACGCCTTAATTTATCGACGAATCACAGAATGCAATTCACAGTTGACGATATCAACGATTTTTGTGGCCATTGTTCTTTGCATTCACGGACAACAATACGACTTCAGAAATGAAATAAATGATGCTGTAGCTTCACAATGAGTCAGTTAATGGCCCAGCAGTAGTAAAACTGTGCTTCGAAGCGCCATTATTTAAATACAAGTAAACGGCCCTTACTATTTGAACGCGCCTCTTATGTGCGCATTTTCAATGAGTATTTTTAAAAACTGCCACAACAGAAACCTGAAATAAAAGAGAATGTATCTTAATTCGAATTTATATGCTTATAGCTTTATACCCGGCGTTTCCCGGGTGCGTATTAATATAAAACTTTAGCTTTTCAAAAAATTCTAATAAAAATTTAACGCAAAACTTGTTTATAAACAACGTTCTTAGTTTCACCTTCAGGCACAAGAATAAATAAATTTTTGGGTGAACCTACTCTCGAGCAGGCAACATAGAGCTGTCCGTGGGAGAAACAGGGAGACCTCAAATCCACTCCGGAGTACTTAATTGACTGTCCTTGTGACTTGTTGATCGTGATGGAGAACGCAAGCCTCACTGAAAACTGTAATCTCTTAAAGTTAAAAGGAAGATCCGTTGAGATTAGTGGTATACGTGGGATAAAAACCGTTTCACCTTCTCCTTTTCCAGACGATACTCACGTTGACTCTCTGTCTCCGATAGTCTTGATGTAGTAGTTTTCTCTTGTTGTTCTTTTAGACGAAACTGACGCTGACTCACTGTCTCTGATTGTCTTGATCTAGTTGTTCTATCTCTTAGATCTCTTAGACGATACTCACGCTGCTCATTGCTTTCTGATACTCTAGCCGTCATATCTCTAATGTGCACTGTCGCTAGTCTTCGATTTCTCTCCTCAGGGGCCCTACTCTCATTGTATCGTCAATATAGTCGATACCGAGAATACGGGTTTTTTGTGCCCCGTGACGTCACATCTCCTGAGACACGAATAATCGCTCAAGCCACTTCCAATTTAAGGAATCTAGAATCGCGCCGAGAAGTTTACGACAGGGTAAGAAGACGTGAGATGCCTTCCTCGGCAGTGAGAAGCTGTTTGTTTATTCCATTTTTTCTCAATGCGGAGTGTGCCATAATGTTTATAAGTTCGGAAAATGTGGTTTAGTATGGTTTTACATTGAGAGTTAAGATTTTTTCTTAATTTTGAGTTTGAATTTGGGAGAGGCATCCATTTATCGGCAGTAATAGGATCTCTGCAACTTTGCCGATTATCTATAATCATCTTATTTTACTGATTAATTGGCCAAAATTTTGCAAATTGAAATTACTTTAAGGTATGCCCAAAACTTGAATTTATATATCTACTTAATCAGGGTGTCAATCTAACCCGGGGGGGGGGGGTACATTTCCTTTAATAAAATGAGCTCTTTACTCAAATTCTATTTTCTATCAGGGGAGGGGGGCGGGAGCAATTCGTATTTATCATATCGCTTTTTCGTTTAATTTTCCCTCACAGAATCATTGAATCATCATTTTTCAAGTCTTAAAATTATAGCAAAAGCATAAAACATTAATTTGTTTCTTTCAATTCTCAAACATAAAGTGTTTTAAATGCATTTTGGAAAAAAAGATCCGCAAACATGTGATTTAGGATCTCCATTTTTCTCTTATGCATTGCCCCAAAAATAGGGACTTGTACTTAATATTTAGAGGGCGAATATATGTCTCTCATTGCGAAAAGGCCAAAATATCGCAAAAAGCAAAATTGAGTCTATCAAAATCATTCAAAAAGCGCAGCACATGCAGTATTTTTACCCCTCTCAAACAACAAATGTTTTTAATACACGTTTTGAAAAAGTGATACCTAGATACAGGTCACGACTTTGTAGGACATTGAGCAAGAGCTTTATGTGCGCCCCCCCCCCCCCAAAATAAAAGCAATATAATGAAGTAGTAAAATATTTTGGATTTCAAGTTTTCGAAAGAGTATTTTTAAATTTATTTTTTATCTTGTCATAGTGCGATATGAAATTTCTCCATTTTAAAAACTTTAGATGGATTAAGGATCCCCCCCCCCAGACGTTGGTGCCCTGGGCCTGTGCCCCATATACCTATGCCTTAATTTTGCCCTGTCCAGACATGTGATTTTTCTTTACTTAGCATTTAAAGACTGAAAATACAACTATTATTGCGAAAACAAAAATGAGTAACGCAAAAAGGGGACTTTTACTTAAAGACTGAATTTTTAAAACCATTATTGCGGTAAAGTAAAAATATCGCTGAAAACAAAGTCATGAAGTTAAATGATTTAATTTAACAAATATTTTTAAATATTAGTATTATTTTTTAAAAGTATTTATAAACTTTTTCATGTTTAGTCGAAGCATTTGATACATTGAAATGAATTCGTATAATGTATTTCGACACTTTACTTCGCCTACGCTTGTTTGCTCGTATGTGTTGAAAAGGTGTACTAATTGCGATTTAAAATTCTAATATTTTTAAATTCCTGAAACACAACATCTTAATCTGCACAAATGCTTTTAATATTTGGCTCTCGAATCTTTTTGCCATCTATTTCGAAGGCTAAGCTAAACCAGAAAGTTAAAGCAAAATGCACGAGCGAATGTTGATGTAAACTCGAGTGAGATATACTGTCATTTGATTGGTCAGTCGTTTTTCCTTCTCGATGCGCGGTAGAAGGAGAGAAAATTCTCGCTTGGGTACATTAGGGCTTTCAGAGTAGCACAAAATTTGACAAGCGACTACTTTTTCGGCTATTCTTGCTTGTCGTGAGGGAGTAATAGACGTCACTGGAAGTTCCAGGAAGTTTCAGAGTAGGGCCCTAGGACTCTCATTTTCACGTTTTTCAGCCGTTTTTTTGCCTTAGGATGAATTTATCCTATTGCTTTCCGTATCTTCGGAGGCATTTTTGCCGAGTGGTAGCTAAATATACATACAATTCAAAAATTTATGTTTTTCTTATTCATTGTTTCCGAGCCTCGAGGTAGAAAGGTTGATAAATCAGAAATAAATTACTTTCTCGCTTTAAAGGTTTATCTCTGACAGTTGAAAAGAAAAAAAATAGCAGTTTAATTGTTTTTGACTTATTTCATGCTAAAATGAAATAGGTGAGCCTTGAAATGAAAATTCATTGTTTTAATTTTAATCTTTGTTGGAAAATGCTAATATTTAAATACCATAAATTTTATCAATTTGTAACCTAAAGGCTCATGTCGATTAAAAAATAGGCTAATAATAGGCTAGAATCCTATAAAAGGGTCATTTTTTGCCAAAAAACTTGAATTTGAGCTTTTTAGATTTTTTAAAATTTCAAGACCCCGCCTATGAGAATTCTAGGGCATCAAGGAACCTCTGTGTCAAGTTTTATGAAAATCTGACGCAAACTGTGGATTTGTATAGAGAACAAGTATACATACACTCATTTTTATAGATATAGATTGTTTGGAATATTTAAGTGCATTTATTTATAATCTCACAACTGCACTGCTACTGAGAGCATATCAGATATTTTGTGTTTAAACCTTTATTCAGTGGATAAACAAATACTTCTAGACAGAAAGACGTTTCTACGAAGTGAATAAATTTGCTATTTCTTGAGTTTTTGAAACGTTAAAAAATAAATAAATAAATAAAAATGTCTAGAATATAGTTATACGTGTGTGTTTTCTCTTTCAGCGGTTTTTAGCCATAAACTATTGTAAATTTTCCTTCCACTCGAATGTGTGCTGTAAATCTGCTTGAGAGAAATGTCAGAGGCTAAGGTTAGGACGTTATTTTGCGTAAAAATGCATTGGATTCCGTGAAAAAATGCTTCCAAATGCTAAGTTACATCAATCTTTTATGCTTGATTCCAAAATTATCAAAATGGATTAAATCATATTAGTGTGTTATTTCATTTGCGTTTGTCAAGTTTTCATATTTTGTATTTTTGCATCTTATACATCGAAAAAAGAATTATATTTTTAACCTGCCTTCTAAGTTGTCAATTTTTACTTTTTCTGTAGTATAAAAAAAAGAAATAAATCAATAAAATTAAAAAAATAATAAATAAATTGAAAAAAAAATAAAATGAAAAAATTGATCGCGTAAAAAGTTGACGTATGATAACTGAAAGCTTTAAACAAATGTACTCAGTATGCGATTTACTGGTTTGGGAGCCCATCGCAGTGCATTTAAGCAATCACAGTAGATGTTTTGGGATAGACAGAGCAGTTGTCTCTCCCAAAAACATATACTGTAATCCTTTTTTTAATTCCTTTTGGAGTCCTTCTGGTCCTGGGGATCCCTTGCAGTTGCGTCAGTTACGACATGGTAAATCTGTCACTGAATGTAGTAAGTGGGAATTGGTCAGATGAAGCAAAACTTTAGTGAAAAGAAACAGTTACACAACGCATTGATACAAATTCTTTTTGTGTGAATTTCACGACAATCGGACCTTACTATCGAGTAATGCACACATACTTTCTGCTTTATTATTAGCTAAGAAAAAGGCGGTAAACGGAATGCATTTAATTATGAGTAGTGTCCGCCCAGCAGTCAAACATTCACCCTATTCAAAACTGAAAATTCAAAGAAAATACATGTAAATTTTTGTACTTTAATTTTTTTTCCTATTATACACTCGCTCATTTACATCTGGGAACGTACAGTTTATTACATGTAATGCAATACAAAACGATAAAAATTTATTCCAATTGCATTTTGTATATTAGTTTCAAAATGAATGAAATGATAAAGAAAAGAAAATCAATTTCTCTGCAAAATTATTCCGAAAATCGATACTGCTATTATTGAGTAAGTTGTCTTGACCATTGCCAGTAGAGATATAAAATTTCAAACGATGAAATGAAAAATAATATGCGAAAACATTGGACGTAGCAATAATACTCCAATTTTATCAAAAGTTTAACTTTGTAATTTGTTTATGCAGGTAAATGGGAACTGTCTTATATTTACTCTCGAATCACATGGATACATACTTTCTGCTTTATTATTTGTAAAGAAAAAGGGAGTACTCGCACAGAAGCGAAACGCCTCAAATTATAAATCTATGCTTTAATGGGCTTTTAAACCCGAGAGCTATTAAATCTTTAAAAATGATTTTTACATTTATAAACATTCAAATCCTGTTGATTTATTGTTGACTGGTAAAATTAAACGCTGGTTCCTTTTTTGAACAAATGTTTTCTTTTAACAGTTATTTTGTTATGTTTCTGATAACATGGGACGTGTTATTCAAAAATTAATGACTCTTGAACATAATTATTTTTGAATATGACCTTCTTCTTTAATGTAGTGGGATGTGATAAATTCATAGAACATGTGAAATAAGTGCATAAAAATTAAAGTAAAAACTCAAGATTTTCAGGGCAAATGGAATAATATACAAAGGAATCTATTATAAGCGAACTTTTTAAAGAAATCGTTATGTTTTGTATGTCAATAAATGTAGTTATTATTTAAAATATTCAATGTAAAAAAATCATAGCTTTTATAAAGTTTCGGTTTTTGTAAATTTTACGGATACTCTCTTGACTGAAACAAATAAATACCCTTGTGGTTGAAAAATAAAAGAATATAAAATAATGCATTAATGCACAAATGTACAGGGAGGGGCTCCCTTTTCAACGCAATGAATGTGAAGGGTCAGGGGGAAAAACCACGGTAGTCACATTTGATTCATTTTGAGAAAAACGAAGCTTAAACTTTACGAACTCATAAACTTCCCCAGTATACTTGTTCTAAAATGACAATAATACATGGACTACAGTGTTTTTTCACGAATATTGCATATACTAAACGAAATTACACTTATTTTTCTAACAGGTGGTAGCATCAGTTTAAATTCAACAAAAAGTGGACTACCGTGGTTTTTCCCCCTGACCCTTTATGTGAGTTTTTGGTTTATTTTAGGATTTTACTTCACAGCTCGAAATATTTAGATTGGTATCATTTTGCAAAGAGTTCTTAGTTTTTGGTTCATAGAAACTGTAGATAAATTTCAGCTATATAAGATTGCAATACAAAGCTTCGGATATTGCAAAATATGTGTTTTTGTTGTTACAGTATATGGGTGATTCTACAAAAATGGGCAAATTTGTGTTCCATACTGATTGCTCCTAATTGTTTAATTAAAAAAAAAAAAAAACTCTTTTGAGAATATTTTTATGCGTCTTTTGTTCTATAATTCTGACTATCAACAATGTCAATAATTAATTATTATTCAGTTAAAAAATAAAATATTACATTGAAATGTCATCCACATGCCCTGTCCCATAGGCACAATTTTCACAATCTATGGAATCTAGATTTTAAAAAAATAAGTAATTTTTTTCTCGAGATATTTTTATTTTTAAATGTGTATGTGGGCAATATGTAAATCACAAAAAAAGCAAAATAATGTGAAAATAATATATCTAAAATCTAATCTCTAAAATCTCTAATCTAAAGGTTGTCCCAGCAATTATCAATCATCCGCATGTCTGAAAAGTATAGATATTTTTCTCTAGAATGTTTTATTTCAAAATCTAGCAACACATCTTAAAATGAAGCATGGAACTTTGTTATTCTTGGCTGAAGATTAATTTTGCTGTTCTGCAATTACTTTTTGATTAAATGCAAGCTGAACTTCACTTTCAAGGCAAGTGTTTTTCATCTTTGTCATTAACATGCCCTGAAGAATGCAAGTAAAATGCACACAAAAATTAATTTTGATGATGAATAGGTCTAAAGCTTACATTTGTTGGCTCTTATTCGAAGCTGAGCCGAAAAATATTCCGTAATGGTTTTTTGAGAACGTATTACTTGTGTTTTGTCATTCACATGCCCTTTTTCTTATGTCATTCACATGCCCCAATTTAAATCTCCAACCTAACGTAAGCCCTAGTTCCAACCTATTATTATGTAATAACTATGACAGTGCAATGTTTAAAAATCAGGTCTAACAGTTTGCAGGTTAAAAAATTTCATTAATATACCTATTGTATTATTCACATATCCATTGTGTTATTACATACCCATTGTATCATCCACATGTCCTTTTTACCATTCACATGCCTTCAAAAAAAATAAGAACGCAAAAATACAATAAAATACACACATTTAAGCTTTGCTGATATTCTGTTTTAATTATGTAACTTATAAAATACCTTCCTGATTTTTTTCAGATTTTTAATTTTAAATTATTTAATTTAAATATACATACTTGAAATTTTCCCGTTTTTGTAGAATCATTCATATACAATTTTTAGACTCTAAAAAAAAATACCTCAGAGAGTAGATGTTCTGCTCAAGTTTGGTTGCAGTTTTGCAACATGGAAATGTCTTGAATATGATAAATGCAAACGAATCATTGGTCCCTGATATCAAAATCAACAAGAAGTTCTGTCAAGAACTAAACGAGCCTACTTTCCCGTACATCAACATCGGCATTCTAGCATCTGATCATTATTCTCTTGATTATCTAAGACTAAAAATTATGTCAAACATACCTTTAAAAGCAAAATATACCTCTCTCATCAGATGAAATAGACACACAAAAAGTAAATAAATGAATAAATAAAGTTTTGTCGCACCTTTTAAAGAATGTAACTGTTACAGTTCTTCCGTAGAAAAATTCCTCAATTGTTTTCAAAAAAAAATTAAAAGTACAAAGTACATCAAAACACATTTTATCAAAGAAAGAAAAAAAAAAGAAAAAAAAAGAAAAAAAAAACTCGTCCGTTGATAAAATGTCTCGAATTTCACTTTTAATCCGTTGCCAGTTGTTAAATATAAATAAAGAATAAAATGCCTTAGTGAATGAAACATTTTTGTTACAAAAAAAAATCGTCTGCCAAAAATAATAATAATAATAATAATAAATTCAATAATACAAATGAATAAATAAACAAAAAATCGTCTGCACAGTCAGTCATTTTTTTTCGGACTGTTTACTCAAAAGTTATTAGGGGTGACAGCTTGCTTGAGCGGTTCAATGTTGAATGAAAAATTGTTCAAATCGGAAATGTAAGTACGGGAATGAAGTATCCTTGAAAAGTTCTTTCCAACAAAAAAAAGTTTGTTCAAATCGGACTGTTCATTAAAAAGTTAGTATCGCGGGACCGGTTATTTGAACGGCTCAAAGTTGAACCAAAAATTGTTCAAATCAAAAAATCAAATATGGGAATGAGCTGTACTCGCCGAGATCTTTCCAACAAAAAAAAGTTTGTCCAAATCGGAATGTGCATTCAAAAGTTATTAGGGGGGGGGACAGACAGACCGACCGACCGACCGACAGACCGACCGACACACAAATTCCCCATCTCAATACCCTACTTTCAAATTTTTAATTTTTCGATATTCATTTTACCTCTTTATTTTTTTAACTTGGCGATATTTTTTGGACTTGGCGATATTTTTTTTAACTTGGCGATTTTTTTTGGACTTGGCGATATTTTTTCGATGCATTAAGCTACTTTTAATACTTTTTTCGTCTTTCTTTCATTTTTAACGGGAAAGTAGGATAAAAATCACATTTCAAGAACTCAACTGTCTAAAAATTGAACCTTTCTCCGCTAGTAGGGATGCACCGATAAGCAAATTGGCCAATGAGCCTGATATAAAATTTACCCTCACAATTTTTAATCTCTTATACAATTCCGAGTTTAGAAGTAGTAAGTAATTTATTTCTGAGAGAAGATTATTTTCCATTTTCCTAATTTTCACAAAATAATATCAATATTTTATCAAATTTCTTTGAACTAATTTTCATATTATTGTCAACAATATTACATTAGCACATTTTTAATTGTGTTAGTTGGACATAAAAGTAAAAATGGGGTGGGTGGGGGAGTTTGTATTGAGTCCTCCAATTCAAGAGTACTTTTAATTTAAATTTTTCAATAATTAGTGGCAATTTAATTCAAGACTTTTAATTCTTTGTGAAAATTAGAGGTTATCTAAAAGCACTGTGCTAAGGAGAAAACTATCGCCACATGAAAAATGTTGCAACATTGTCAATGTGTATATTTATTCAAAGTAGGGGAGAATTAATTTATTAAAAACTTCATATCAACTGTGATGGTTGTTTATAGTGATAATAAAATTATTCATCATACTTTCTCAGTGAAGTTATACTTTAAAGAATAATACAATCGACGCTCGTTATAACGACCACACGTTATAAAGACCATCCTAATACACTAGGTGGCCAAAAGTATCCGGACACTTTCAAAAATTTACATTCTTACATATAGCTCGAGAAATAACTGATCAATTGTTCTTTAACTTTAGTCATACAAAATATAGACTTCACCGAACATTTCCAAGTTGAAATTAAATTACCCTTGCATTTGGGGGACGACAATAAGGGGGTTGAAAGAAAAACCGCTTTTTGACCATAACTCTTCGAAAATAGCTCGGAATAAGCTATCAATTTCAGTAATTAATTAGCATACTATGTATAATTACTGTACAAATTTTTATGAACGTACCACTCTTACTTCTGAAGATATGAAACATTTTTGAAAAAACGGCAATTTTATTTGAAGGGTTTTTGCTCATAACACGCAGAGTTTTTGATCAAACTTTATCACAACTTCAGGAAAGATGACAAAATACAAGAGAAATAACATACTAAAGCGGTAAATAAAAATATTAAAAATTCGATGAGATATGAACGTTAAAAGGAAATAATTTTTCACGGCGCATGCGCAAACGACAGAAATTTATAACTACAAAAATATTGTAGCCTGATTTATACTGCATCTTATAAAAAAAGTTCCAGTTGAATATCATGAAAAATGAAAAAGATATCAGCGATCTAGTGAGCTGTATTTCATTCATTTCGCAGACAATACATAAATAGTGAGGGGTTGTCCACAAATAGTGTGGTGACAATCGATCATTTTTTTTTCAATGTTAAATTGTATACAGTTTGAAAATTTATATTCGGCATAGAAGTCACATTTCGTCTGTTCGGCCAAAAAGACCTTATACGTACGTTTCCAAAAGTATCCAGACACCCTCTGAAACGTTAGTTTTGAAAGACGACGCAATCTCCATATATTATTTCTCTAAGCCGAATCCTATACCCGGTCGAAACTCGCTCATTTCTTTATCGAATTGCAAGAAAATTTATGATTTTGAAGCTTATCCCGCGGGCTATTGACGAAAATTAGACCCACCCTCTAAAAAGTGTCGGTTTGTTTTTTATTCGAACTTCAATTTTTGGGCACAAAATTGACTCTATCTAGCGAAATAATTGTCGTATCGTCTTCATTTTGATTTCATTCGAAAGATTAAAAAAAATGCGTTCTTTAGAACGTTTCTCCGCTAGCGCCGCGTAACGAGAATCTCGAAAATCCACGTTTAAGCGACTTATAAGCGATTGAAGTTTGAAAAAGTTAAATTTTTTGCTCAACTGTTAAAATCGTTACATTGTTGTTCAAATCAATTTTAAATGCGACATTTCAAGCCAAGGCTTAGCTCGGTAAACCTTAATTGTAACTTTTATTGTTTCAAAATACTATGGTAGTTTTGCGATAACGTTAGTATTTTGTTTAGTAGTAGCCTTGGGTATTTGATTTTAATATAGGGTATCACTTTTGTAGTAGTTGTAAAAGTGAACGTGTCTTTGATCTCTTTGAAAAGTTGTCAGAACGACGGCAGTAGATGGCGATGTTGTGCAAATGAAGCCAATAAAAATTGTCGTATTAAATTTTAAGTTTAGAGTTTTTTTTTTTTTTTTTTTTTTTTTTGCGGAATTCCGCACGGGTCACCTAGTAACCTTTAATTTAAAAATAGCTCTTTGTGGACAGACCCTCACTATTTATGTATTGTCTGCGAAATGAATGAAATACAGCTCACTAGATCGCTGATATCTTTTTCATTTTTCATGATATTCAACTGAAACTTTTTTTATAAGATGGAGTATAAATCAGGCTACAATATTTTTGTAGTTATAAATTTCTGTCGTTCGCGCATGCGCCGTGAAAAATTATTTCCTTTTAACGTTCATATCTCATCGAATTTTTAATATTTTTATTTACCGCTTTAGTATGTTTTTTCTCTGGTATTTTGTCATCTTTCCTGAAGTTGTGATAAGGTTTGATCAAAAACTCTGCGTGTTATAAGCAAAAACCCTTCAAATAAAATTGCCGTTTTTTCAAAAATGTTTCATATCTTCAGAAGTAAGAGTGGTACGTTCATAAAAATTTGTACAGTAATTATACATAGTATGCTAATTAATTACTGAAATTGATAGCTTATTCCGAGTTATTTTCGGAGAGTTATGGTCAAAAAGCGGTTTTTCTTTCAACCCCCCTTATTGTCGTCCCCCAAATGCAAGGGTAATTTAATTTCAACTTGGAAATGTTCGGTGAAGCCTATATTTTGTATGACTAAAGTTAAAGAACAATTGATCACTTATTTCTCCAGCTATATGTAAAAATGTGAATTTTTGAAAGTGTCCGGATACTTTTGGCCACCTAGTGTATAACAACCGGTGAGAAAACCCCCAACTGTATCCCAATATACTCCATGTTCTTCCTCTTATAGCGACCACTCGTTATAAAGGCCATTTTCTGTAGGACGGAGACAGTCGTAATATCAAGCGTCGACTATATTTTAAAAATATTTTTTCAGCCGATTAATCGGCCGAATGTCACCGATCATTAATAATCGGCAAAGTTGCCGATTATGGCCGATTATTCGGTGCATCCTTATTCGCTAGTTAAAAAAATTTTAAACTGGAGGTGGGGGGGGGGGCATCTGTTTCAAATTAAAGTGGATGAAACTGACAAAATAATAAAAACATCGGTCTTCGGGGAGCCCTTCTAACTATCTTTACAATTTCCAAATGAATTGCCTCTTGACTCGCGGCGGAATTTCAACTCGCAGCATCCTCCTATTCATTTTCGTTAAGCATGGGGGAATCGAAAGCTCATTCCTTCGCGGACTGCGTTAAATGAAGATGGATCTCCAGAAGTTCCTGCATTTCCGAATAATATTTTTTTCCTCCCACCTATTAAATTTATCATAAAATGCCAGCTGAATATGTATATTGAACAAGATAAACTATCAAAAGGGCTCATATATGATACATTTTTCTTTAAAGAAAGGAAAGAAAGAAATGCATGGTTTTTGAAACTTGGTTTTCATATTTGTTTCAGTTTTGAAGAGACATAACATTTATCATTTTGAAAAATATACATTTTTCTTCGTTAAATGGAACACAATCCTTTTTTTTTTTTCTAGTTCCACGAAAGACAGTGGTAATTTTCTTTTTATTAACCCTTTTAGCTCCATGTCTTCTACTTTGACCCTTTGATTTTTTCTTTGCCCTCCAAATAATTAACTTGAGTTGTATAATTAAGTTCATAATTTTATTGATATATTTTTGTGAAATTTTGGACAGTAAATTCACCCAGTGAAGTATCTAAAAGCAGATTTTTACTTCACTTAAACCTGATATATATTTTAATTGCAAGAAATATAATTACATTTTGAAAAGTTAAGGTTTTAAATTATTTTTTTATCATTTGTATATTTAGTTGTTGTTTTAACTGACACCACTCGGATATCCATGCACGAGTAGATGCAGAATTGTTGCGGATTTAATTCAGAATTGTTCAATTGTTACGACTTCCAGTTTTACTATACCAGAAAGCAACTTAACTTGACAATAAACGTCACTACGCGTGGAGCCAATAAAAGCTCTGAAGCAGTTAAGGATCTCCTCTAATTACAGCCAAGTAGGCTGTGACGTGTTATCTAGCTCGTTTTCCATTGGCTGACGTCATGCTGACGTGATGACGCCAGTGTCAAGATACCTTGCAGCGTAGTATAGTACCATTTATGTAGAAGTCCGATTTAGTTCAGCACACATGCTTTAAGACCCGTTTATAGGGCAGGCAGACATTCAAAACACATATTCATACAGAGAAACGACAGAAGAGAAAGAAAGTACATCCATGCCCGAGAAGGGATTCGAACCCGTTACCACGCCATCTGAGTCAGATTTATCTGACCACTAGACAAGGTACTGTCAAACGTTTTTTCGTGAGACCTCCGTCGAATCTGCGCACGCCCCAAGTCTCTTCTGACTTTCTCGAAATAGTGGGAAAATGCAACGAGGAAGTAACAAGCGAACAAAAAGTGAAGGCATCGGGAAGTGCGCATCCTAAACATATCTCCCCTTTTTCAAATGGAAGCGTTCGCGGCTGCCAGGCGCACAATATGCAAACAGACGGTAGCCGGTTGTATATCTAGTGTTCAGTGCATTTAGTTGCTTTACGTATTTACGTAATGTGCTAACTTATCAACGTATAACCTAACAAATATTACAACATCTTAAATTTTTCTGTCTATACTAAAATGTATATTGAATAGTGTAATTGAAATATTACCACATTGGGGTTTCTGCGATCTGAGTAAAATATTTTACCATTTAAATTTGTCCCACTCTTACACTTAACTTCCGTTTCCCCACTTTACTTTTTCTAAACAAAAATCAAAACCTTTTATATATCTAGAAAGTTTTCTATATAAAACCAAAATGCGAGCTAAAAAAGTTTGTTCTTGCAGTTAATTCGGGCTCATAGGTTCAACACTGTTGTATGTCTAGCTGATAAGCAAAGGAGTCACCAAGGTTTTAACAAGGGGTAACAGAAATTCATATAAACTTACGGAGTAACTGACATACCCGCGGTAGAAGAATCTTTTACAAAAGTCTGAGACGCAACCTAAAAATGAAAAATAAATAAAATAATTTAAGAAAATGAATAAATAAATTTAAAAAAAAGGCTGGCGAGGTAACCCGACGTTAGATGAATTTGCAAAATCTAAATCGGCCGTGAGAAAACGCAGTAATAAGATGCATAAAAATATATGGAACTTTCGTATTTCATTAAAGAAAATACAGTATTCAACTTCCAGAACTGAACTGTAAAACATTATTTTCTTTGCAAAATTAAGTGCCAAGTCTCCCATTTTAGGAAATTTTTTTTTTATCTCTCTCCAAGTAATTAAGTTAGATAATTTTTTTAAAGTCAACTTGAGTTGAGTGATTAAGTTTCTGATTTCATTGGTGTCTTATTTCAAAATTCTGTGCTGTAAAAGTATACGATGAAATATCCCAAAACCGAATTTTACGTCACAGCCGCCTAAGATTCTTTTCATCCCCCGCTAAGAAATAGTCTTTAGACTTTTTCCAGAATCTGCGACTCTTGTGAAGAGACGCGCTGTTTATATTACCAGGGCTGGCATATAACATCTGCTAGCTCCAGATTTTAATTTCCCCCTCTCTACATATCTAAAAAATACACCAAAGATTGAAAACCATAGAACAGGATAGAGAAGAGCTTTTCTTTTGTAAACATATGAAATGTTAGAATGCATTTCCAGCTCTCTTACAAAGCAGGAAAAGACGCAATATGTAAATATTGTAGACGTTCGTACTCTTTCATGCTACGTGCAACATGCAGTTTCAATATATATATCTCTGGAGCTGTATACTTGTACATTGCATGCTTCTGCGTTTTGGTTTTTTTATTCCATCTACTTTGCGTAAACCTTACTCTCCTACCTTACATAGCTCCATTTAATAGCTTCTTTCACTGTAAGAGTACAATAACAAAACGTAAGGATCCAACATAACTTTATTGCCTACTGCAATCCCAACCTAGGAAACCAAAATATTTCCTTCTTCATTTCCCCTCTTTCGCGAAAAATCTTGGTTTCGAGTTCGAACCTGAAGTGAGGGAAATAAAACTCGCCGAAATGCAATACAAATAATGAATCGGATCATTGTTTCGGCACCGGAAACAGATTCAAAAATATGAACTTCCCGTTGTCACGACAACTGACTTCAAGTATGTGTGGAAACTCATTTAGATAGCGCTCATTCCCGCTCGATGTTTGGCAATGCCCAGAAGTATGCGAACAATACGGGATTCAAAATTTCATATTTGCGAATCAATTCCTGGAGTGAATTCTCGGTTAGTGATCATTTCCAGCACGTGTGGAGTAAATAAAGAAATGGGGAAAAGAGAGAGAGGGAGGCAGAAAACTCAATTTAGTGGTAATTTTAATTTTTAAATTTTCGATACATTTTGTTTTAGTTTTCTGAATTTTAAAATGTTTTATGAAAATAAGACATTAATTGTATCTTAAATAACGAATTTAAAAGTGATAAAATATGAACTTCCCGTTGTCACGACAACTGACTTCAAGTATGTATGGAAACTCATTTAGATAGCGCTCATTCCCGCTCGATGTTTGGCAATGCTAGAAGTATGCGAACAATACGGGATTCAAAATTCATATTCGCGAATCAATGTGTGGAGTGAATTCTCGGCTTGTGATCATTTCCAGCACAAGTAAAGTAAATAAAGAAATGGGAAGAGGCAGAAAACTCAATTTAGTGGTAATTTTAATTCTTAATTTTTTGACATATTTTAGTTTAGTTTTCTAAGTTTTAAGATGTTTTTGTAAGCATTTATTATTTAAATAATGAACTTAGAGTTCATATTACATTTAGTCTACTGCGTTGATACTAACGCATGAAAAAACAAGAAGTTCTGTCAAGAACTAAACGAGCCTACTTTCCCGTACATCGACATCGGCATTCTCGCATCTGATCATTATTCTCTTGATTATCTGAGACTTAAAATTATGTCAAACATACCTTTTTAGCACTTAGAGCTGATTTCGAAAAGCAAAATATACCCCTTTCATCAGATGAAATAGACACATAAAAAGTAATTAAAGAATAAATAAAGTTTTGTCGCACCTTTTAAAGAGTGTAACTGTTCCTCCGTAGAAAAAATCCTCATCGTTTTCAAATAATAATAATAATAATAATAATAATAATAATAATAATAAAATAAATAAATGAAGAAATAAAAGTACAAAGAGCATCAAAACACATTATATCAAAGAAAGAAAAAAAAGAAAAAAAAACTCGTCCGTCAATAAAATGTCTCGAATTTCACTTTTAATCTGTTGCCAGTTGTTAAATATAAATAAAGAATAAAATGTTCTCGTGAATGAAAAATTTTTGTTACAAAAAAAACATCGTCTGCCAAAAAAAAAAAATAATAATAATAAATAAAATAAAACAAATTTATTAATAAAAAAAAATTGTCTGCACAGTCAGTAATTTTTTTTTCTGAGACTGCATTTCCGCCATGTTTGCGGAGTCGGAGTCGGAATCAGAGTCCTCATAGAAGATTACTCAGAAAATTACGTTACAAACATTATTTATCAAAACCATTTTCTTACAAAGTTAGTTTGAAGGAAATCCGACTTTAAGTTCAGGATCAACATTCAACTTAAATTCCCCGTAGACGCTAATGTTAATTTTTTTTTTCTGAACGGTTCAATATTGAACGAAAAATGGTTCAAATCAAAAAGCGAAATATGGGAATGCATGGGAAAGCCTCTCCGAGATCTTTCAAACAAAAAAAAGTTTATTCCATTCGGATGGTTCACTCAAAAGTTATTAGGTGGGGAAAGGTTGCTTGAACGGTTCAATGTTGAACGAAAAAGTGTTCAAATTGAAAATTTTAATACGGTAATGAAGTATCCTTGCTGAGATCCTTCGAACAAAAAAAAGTTTTTTTAAATCGGACTGTTCACTCAAAAGATATTAGGGGTGACAGCTTGATTGAGCGGTTCAATGTTGAACGAAAAATTGTTCAAATCGGAAATGTAAATACGGGAATGAAGTACCCTTGAAAAGTTCTTTCCAACAAAAAAAAGTTTGTTCAAATCGGGCTGTTCATTAAAAAGTTAGTATCGCGGGACCGGTTTTTTGAACGGCTCAAAGTTGAACCAAAAATTGTTCAAATCAAAAAATCAAATATGGGAATGAGCTGTACTCGCCGAGATCTTTCCAACAAAAAAATGTTTGTCCAAATCGGAATGTTCATTCAAAAGTTATTAGGGGGGGGACAGACAGACCGACCGACCGACCGACCGACGCACAAATTCCCCATCTCAATACCCTACTTTCAAATTTTTAATTTTTCGATATTCATTTTACCTTTTTATTTTTTTAACTTGGCGATATTTCTTGGACTTGGCGGTATTTTTTAGATGCATTAAGCTACTTTTGATACTTTTTTCGTCTTTCTTTTATTTTTAACGGGAAAGTAGGCTAAAAAGGAGAGATATCGCTTTTCTTTTAACACATGAACCATGTTGCAGTGAGCTCTACATTGCAAAAAAATAAGCTGTTTTCAGTATAATACTGGCAGAAGTGGTTTCAGAGTTCAAAACTAAAAATACAGTAATAAACTGCAAAAATAGCTATTTTACACTTTACCACTGTAAAATATCAATTTTACGGTTTATTACTGTAAAATTAGCAACTTTACAGTTTATTATTATAAAATTAGCTGTATTATACTGTAAAAACGACATCCATTTGTTACAGTGTAATAACCCACAGAATGATTTAACTTAACTGTAATCAGTGGATTTAACTGTAATTAAGGGATCACTATATCTGATTTTTAAAAAAAATGTCGGTACTGCAGAAAATTTACGTAAATATAAAAAAAAATAACTGAGTTAATGAGCGAGAACCTATGAAGAAGAAAAGAATAAAGTAATTTTGGAAAAAAATAGAACCGACTTCAGTTGGAAATTGCTCTAAAAAGTAAAAAATAATTTTTTTCTTTGAACACCATCGAAACTACTTTTAAACATAAGTTTTGAAGTCGGCGCAAAAACAATGTGTTGAATCATACGCAACTATAATTCAACTACATACATTTTAATGGATCCAGGTTCTTTAAAAGCATTCGCATATTTTTCATTTATTACCACACATTCGTGTAATGGTACAAATATTCTGCTTTTAATTTTCAATGGTTTCTCCGAAAAATGTTGGCAAAATATGCTTAAATATCATTTGACCTATCGTTTTTGCGCCGACTTCAAAACTTATGTTTAAAAGTAGTTTCGATGGTGTTCAAAGAAAAAAATTATTTTTTACTTTTTAGAGCAATTTCCAACTGAAGTCGGTTCTATTTTTTTCCAAAATTACTTTATTTTATTCTTTTTAGTGTAAGTGTACTTATGAAATAAGGTAATGATTCCATTACGGAACTTCACCTAATTTTCTTAAGTAAATGCTCCATAAAATAAACTGAAAAAAAAGGAAGAAACTATCAACGCGTCTAAAATTATAAACGATTGACACTAAAAAATAATCTTTGTTATTCTCTGGTATTTATTTGTGTACTAGCTTAATCAAAGCCATTTAAATATCAACGGTTTGTCAACTAATTTATATTTCAAAGCAATTCTTGTTTCTCGTTGTTCATAAGATTTTAACACATACTACGTACGTTACCGCTAATGAGTTTCATGTTAGATTTAGTTAAGCCTTGGTTCAAATTTTTCATCATGATTACTATTAATATTGCTGTTGCGAGGCAAAAAAATTTTGCAACAATGAATTGAAAATTTAATCATTTAATGGGGAAATGACATGAAATTTACTGTTTTCCGTAATAACTTTTCTTCTAGTGAACAAATATCGTCATATGAGTACATGGTACCTAAGTTACACCATTTCCTATAGATTAAAAAAAAATCGTCCAAATCGGTTTAGTAGATCAGCTGTTATGTGCGAACAAACAAAAAAAAAAAAAACATACGCTTTGGATTGATAACCTCCTCCTTTGTTGAAGTCGGTTAAAAAGGGAAAGCGTTCAATATATTTTAGTTGGAAAATCAAATTTTAAAAGAGTAACAACCCTAGCAGCATAATCTCATCGGCCGATGATCGGCCATTCATCGAAACCCGATGAAATTCTCATCGGCCGGTGATCGGATTTCGATGAGTTTCCATCGAGAATTGCTCCAATATGTCTCATCGGCCAATCAGAATCCGAGCAGCAAAATCCGATGAGTTTACGATGAGATTTGGAGCAATTTACGAGCAGTGCAGTCCCGTGCCGATGAATTTAGGATCAATTTTGGATGAAAATACGATGAGAGCTGGATCAATATACGAGCAGTGTAGTTCCGTGGCGATAAATTTTGGATCAAAATACGATGAGAGTTGGATCAATTTAAAGAAAAAAGAGAAAAAAGGAAAAAAGAGCGCAGTTTAGTTCCGTGGCAGTGAATTTTGGAACCACTTTTTTATTTCCCCCAACCATTTGCGACTGGCCAACTCCAGCATCGAACCCGAGTTATCGGCGCGGAAAGCCAACGCTCTACCACCACGCTACCAAGTCTACGAATAATGAGACCGACACTGCATATTTAACAATAATTTGAGATTGGGAAAATTTTCATCAGAAAATTTGATCTTTACTACCTCTTTCCGATGAAATCTGTAGCTTGGCATATTTTCATTGGGAAATTTGATTGGAAGTATATAGTTTTCCAATAACACATAGCTCGGTTAATTTTCATCGGGAAATTTGATCGGAAGGATATCGTTTTTCGATGGAATATAGCTCATCTTATTTTCATCGGGAAAGTTGATCGGAAGGATATCATTTTCCGATGGAATTTTGCTCATCTTATTTTCATCGGGAAAGTTGATCAGAAGGATATCATTTTCCGATGGAATTTTGCTCATCTTATTTTCATCGGGAAAGTTGATCCGAAAGATATCGCTTTCCGATGAAAAGTAGCTCATCGAAAACCGTGCTCGGATACTGATCGGAACGATGTCGTCGTGCGTTACGGGATCAGTTTACGAGGAGTTAGTTGATCGGCCGAGCAAAATCCGATGAGTTGATGCTACTTGGGAATATTTTGAAAGAGAATGAAATTATCTTGCTCTTTTTTTTTTTTTTTGCAAGAAAATTTGTCGTAAGGATTAATGGAATTTTAAAATAGATACCACATCATCAATCCTTATCTGGTTACGGTTCATAAGCGAAAAAGTAATCAACATTGAAAACATAAAAATGAAGCTAACTTTTTAAAGTACTTAACTTCCGATTAATGCATGTAAGTATCAGTATTTCTAAGCTGATACAGCAAAGCTTGACAATCTATTATAGTGAAGTGTTTACTACAAAAAAATTATTGTTTTAAACAGCCTTATATTTAAAATTTAGGAAAAAGTAAGTCGCAAACATAGTTTTGTATTTTCCTAAAAAAAAAGTTGGATCGATATACTGCCCACCAAAGATGGTAAGTTAGACGCCATTTCTCATTTACTATTTTCGACAATATATTAAAACTGCTTTATCTCGGAAACGGTGATGATGTTTTGTTGCGCACCGTTAAACATAATTATTTTCACTTTAAAGCAATACCCATCATTTGAAGAAGAAAAAAAGAGTTTGTTTTATCTATATATTTATTTTTTCTTTTTTACAGCAGCTCTTTGGAAAAAATATTTCAAAACTTTTTTTTTTTTTTGACTTTGTAATCAAAATTAATAGTTTAAAAAAATTGTTTTCTTCCCTTTTGATCTGTAGAATTAAGTACTGCACTCCTTGAAAAGTAGAGCTTTTACTTTTGATTTTTATAGGTTTAGAATCATTTGAAAAAAAAAATAAGAGTTTTTCAGGAACTGGATAATTAATTATATCTAGATTTGAAAACTCAAACTTTAATTAGTAGCAAGGAGCCAGAAAACACTTTTAGTTCAGTTATATATTCTTAATTTCGTTTTCACCTGCCACCTTACCCTGTTTTGTTTTTCTCTTTTTTTTCGAATGAAAGCAAGAAAGCAGCCCTTAAGGCCTATTCACATAACGACCGATCCGCCCGTCCGAACCGAATTTTTCGCTGCGAAACTGGTTTTTGAAATCCGTTGCCATGACAGCACGCCGAAAAATCGGCTTCCGTAGCCGTTCTAGAATGCTGGATGTCGTCGGGGCCGAAAACAGATCGGTTGTTCAGTAGGGTGGGCCGAAAATTATTTATTTATTTTTTTTTCGATGACGAGATATGCGGAAAAGGTGCCATCGGGGGCACAAAGCACACACAAAAAATTTGAAATTTTTTTCACAATATCTTGATCTGCCGCAATTGCTTTGAAGTTTCGAAAAAATGCTAATTTTTGATATTTTTCGTAAAATTTGTCGAAATTTTTTTAAAAATATTTTCAGTGATAGGTGTAACTTAAAAGGTACTATTAGGGGCACTAAGTTCACATAAAAAATTTGAATTATTTTGCTCCATTTCTTGATCAGCCATAAACGCTTGGGGGTTTCAGAAAAATTGCTAAAATTGGATATTACAGCAAAATTTGTGAAATTTTTTTTAAAAATTATTTTCGGTAATGGGGAGAGCAAAAAAGGCTCACTATTATCATTAAATTAACATTAAAATTGAATTGTAAATGATATTTATTTAATTTGTCACAAATACGGGGAAAATTCGGAAAAAATGTTTTTTTTTTTTTAATGATCCAATTTATTTATTAATTTTTAAGCTTTATAAAAATTCCGTCCAAGTGTTGAGAGACAATTTAGGAGTCTGAAATGAGAAGTAGTTTATCAAATAATCTGCATTTTTATTTTTAAAATTCGTTAGAGTTACAAATTAGTTATTTATTGCTATTGAATTAAAAAAATGTGTTAACCGAAAGTGCTTCACAGTTTTCAGCTTATTGCGCATCCAAATATCTTGCAAAATAATCCAGAACTCAACGCGAGGAGGTGGCTGCACGACTTCCACCAGCCCTCTACCAAAAAATATTATATTCACACTGTTTTGCATTCTTCATGCAACAAAGTCCTTCTTCGAATTAAACGTTGACATTTTTTATCCTGGATTGTATCTTTGCTCTGACGAAGGTATCTCTGTCCTCATGGCCACATACGTGCATTGCCGCTTCTATCACTACTTTAATTGTTCTTTCCACAGCTTGCGTGTGACTTGGAAAGCGGACTGAAGCTTCATCTAAAACCAAGCCTGATTCTATGTTTCTCTCAATCTCTTCGAATGAAAGATTCTTTGTAATTGGAGGCTCACTAAGATCTGTTGAGAGCCAGTCGATGCAGTCGTAGTACTCAGTAGCCATAAAGTTCAGCTTTAGAACCTTAAACTGTCTCAGTCTCCTGATCTTTTTCTTCTTTGAAAGGCGGCATTGTTTAATCCTTTTCCATGCCAATATTCCGATTTCTTTGTTTTCGTCTGTCGCCATTGCTAATAGTATATTCTCAGGATGGCTATATTATGCATTTCTTTGAACCGCCGAATGCACTATCGTTAAGTCATCAGAGAGGAAGTTTGAGAGCAGAACTATTTTCCACAAATGTCTCGGTCCATCTGCTCACCCTAGTAGCTTTCTCCCTGATAACCATACTTTGCGCATAAACTCGTACTACGTCATTCTACTCTTAAGCTTCCTCCCTGATGACTTAAAGACGATAGTACATTTGGTGGTTCAAAGAAATGCATACTATAGCCATCCTGAGAATATACTATTAGCAATGGCGACAGACGAAAACAAAGAAATCAGAATATTGGCGTGGAAAAGGATTAAACAATGCCGCCTTTCAAAGAAGAAAGAGATCAGGAGACTGAGACAGTTTAAGGTTCTAAAACTGAACTTTATGGCTACTGAGTACTACGACTGCATCGACTGGCTCTCAACAGATCTTAGTGAGCCTCCAATTACAAAGAATCTTTCATTCGAAGAGATTGAGAGAAACATAGAATCAGGCTTGGTTTTAGATGAAGCTTCAGTCCGCTTTCCAAGTCACACGCAAGCTGTGGAAAGAACAATTAAAGTAGTGATAGAAGCGGCTATGCACGTATGTGGCCATGAGGACAGAGATACCTTCGTCAGAGCAAAGATACAATCCAGGATAAAAATGTCAACGTTTAATTCGAAGAAGGACTTTGTTGCATGAAGAATGCAGCTGGTGGAACTCGTGCAGCCACCTCCTCGCGTTGAGTTCTGGATTATTTTGCAAGATATATTTGGATGCGCAATAAGCTGAGAACTGTGAAGCACTTTCAGTTAACACATTTTTTTAATTCAATAGTAATAAATAACTAATTTGTAACTCTAACGAATTTTAAAAATAAAAATGCAGATTATTTGATAAACTACTTCTCATTTCAGACTCCTAAATTGTCTTTCAACACTTGGACGGAATTTTTATAAAGCTTAAAAATTAATAAATATATTGGATCAATAAAAAAAAAAAACCATTTTTTCCGAATTTTCCCCGTATTTGTGACAAATTAAATAAATATCATTTACAATTCAATTTTAATGTTAATTTAATGATAATAGTGAGCCTTTTTAGCTCTCCCCATCACCGAAAATAATTTAAAAAAATTTCACAAATTTTGCTGTAATATCCAGTTTTAGCAATTTTTCTGAAACCCCCAAGCGTTTATGGCTGATCAAGAAATGGAGAAAAATAATTCAAATTTTTTATGTGAACTTAGTGCCCCTAATAGTATCTTTAAAGTTACACCTATCACTGAAAATATTAAAAAAAATTTTGACAAATTTCACGAAAAACATCAAAAATTAGCATTTTTCCGAAACTTCAAGGCGATTGCGGCAGATCAAGAAATTATGCAAAAAATTTCAAATTTTTTGTGAGTGCTTTGTGCCCCCAATGGCACCTTTTCCGCATATCTCGTCATCGAAAAAAAAAAAAGTCATTTTCGGCCCACCCTATTGTTCAGTAGCGACTTCATTGGCTCTCGCTAGGTGCGCGCTCTTTTTAATTAGTGGGAGAATACCGTCACGTGACTTTCGGATCGAGCTAGTCCGAATGCTCGAAAATTTTCTCCTCCTTCCGTCAGCCGTCACGTCCGGAAAACCACTTCGTTCGGCCGGATCGGTCGTTATGTGAATAGGCCTTTAGCCAATTTGTTGGCCGAAACCTTAACTCCTATACTGTTATCAGCACGCATACTTTTGGCATTGTACCGAAATATTGCCCTCTGGTTTTCCCTACGATAAAAATTCTGGAAAAACTTGCAACTAAAAATGAAAATGTGACTTCGTAACTAAATTAATAGTTGCCTGTTGCTAATAAAAGAAAATTTGAATTTTCAACCCATTTTTTTTCTTCAAATGTCTCTAAACCCTGTATAATTCAAATGGAGAAGCTCTTTTTTCGAGATAACCCTCCTGCCTTTATTGACATGGACTATAACCATTTCCTTTTTTTTTTTTCAAGCTCATTCAAAAATGTGTCTTTTTGCAAGATTTCAGTATTAATTCTGAAGTGTGATCAAGGTAAATGCTCGTTGAGCTATTAATTAGCTGCATCAAAACAGTAGTTATTTTAAAGAAATTAGGTTTTATAAAGCAAATGCTATAATAGTGAATTACTGGAATCATTACACGTCCAGTCAAAAATTGGAAGTCTTTTATTTTTTCTTCCTGTAATTGGGGAAGTTAGATTGTGATTTATTAATGTGATTACGTTTAGAGAGAAAAACCATTTGGTTGAATGGGCCCACTTTTCTTACCCAATCATTTACGCTTACTTAAGCACGGAAAGAATAATAAAAAATGAGTTGGATTCAATGTATTAAAATAAATTTATAAAAAGCTTTAATTTTGCTAGCCAATGTGTTAAATTTAACTATGTAATTTAAGGTTTTGTGAAATTGTGTTCAAAGCAAGTAAATGTGCCCAATCAGTTAAGTTTAGTAGTAGGATATTTGCACTTTTATTAGGTTTGGTTTAAAAAAAAAATCTCCTGCTGTAATAATTCTTCTACTTTAAAGAAAACTTAAGTGACTTATCAACTTTGGAGAAATAATGCGATGTCAACTTTGTTTTGTTTTAAAAATACTGTACAGAATGATGGAAATAATGAGGATTTGAATTAAAAAAAATCTGATTCAAATGTTTTTAAATTAGATCTGCTCAATGCATGGAACAAAACACACACACATTTTAAGTTAGATCTATACATCAAAGAAATATATTTTTCTTTGTTTCATTGTGCAATTATAAAACTTCGTTTGCTAAATTTAAATATTTTGAAACTATTAATGTTTTAATAAAGTGTAGTATTTTCAAAAACCAATGGAGGAGTAATTATGTAGCGGAACATGCCAAATTGTTACCCGTTGCTGATGTGATTTCTGACACTTATGCTCGTCATACCTCATTCTTATATTTTAATGGAACTTTTGGTTGGTTTGGAGTCACGGATAGACAAATTAAATAGAACCAAAGGTCCTATGTACAGCATCTGCGATGCGAAGACAACTTCCTTTGTATGAGTATGCCCATGGTTGTCACTTAATTGGTGCAATTGCGCCAGAATAGCGGAACAGTTGAAAAGGTGTATTTTTTGTGTGGGGGGGGGAGTTCTATGTCTTGCCAAATTTTTTTGGTGGCAGTACGTCTTTGTCAAATTCTTATAAATCATCATCCCACTGAAGTGTCTTGTACTGAGTCTTGTTTATGTACTATTGAGGATTATATTGGTACTGATTTCTGGAATTTGGTATTTGATTTTTTTTTTTTTATATTTGGTTTTGCCTTAGCCACTGAATTGATACTGCTGCGAGTGATCTTTATCTACATTTTCGATGGAAAAAGAAATTATTTTCTTTATATTTTTTTAAATAAAAGTTTTATTCAATGACAGCAGTTTAGTTTCTTCATTAAATATTTTTTTAAATACTAGGTCATACATTTTTTTTTTCATTACAAGAGGAAATGTTTGAGTCATTTGAGAATGCCTTATATTTTTCCTTATGTTTTTACACATGTAAATTATAAAATTATGTAGGGATGCACCGATTAATCGGCAGTATCGAATAATCGGTCATAATTGGCCACTTTGCGGATTACTTATAATCGGCAAAATATAGCCGATTAATCGGCCGAAATTTTTTAATTATATTTTTTGAATTTTAATCTCGCCAAGAAATTTTGATGAATAAATTTGTTGACAGAAAGTAAACGTAATTTTCTGTAAACAATACTATAACATTTAGTATGAAAACTAAACAGAGTAAAAACAAAACAAATAGTACAGAAAGTGCTTAAAACTGAATAAAATATTGAAAGGTAAACCTCACAGCTGATATTCAGAATACACTATTAGGAATAATTAAATTACAGGGCTTTTAATTATAACGCGAAAAACATGAATATTTTAATTTATTTATAATCAGCTCAATTTTGCCAATTGACCGGCGGAGAAGTGTTTTAAACAAAATTACTTTCAATATGTTTTGAGCAAAAAACTGCGATTAACAATTTTATAAACAGAAAATAAATAATTTTCTGAAAACATAAGTATACCAAGTAGTACGAAAGTTTAGTGATTAAAAATAAAACAAATAAATCTGAAAATGAAATATTTAAAAAAAATTATAAATTTTTAAATAAATTAAATTTTTGATTTTGAACAAATACGCACATATATAAGATGTTGTATGTTGCAACTAATTTCGTGTGTCGATACTTTTCTCCTTTCGAATTGTGCATTTAAATAACCTTTAATTTTTACAAAGAATAAAAAACTTAAATTAAATTTCTACTTTAAAAAAGAAATTTAAATTATAATTTCTCCCTAATTAGCCTGCGTACCACAGTTTCTTTTTATTTTTTGGAAATGTCTAGTTAACATAATTAAACTTAATCAGCAATATGTGAAAATTGGGTCAAAGAAATTCTGTGAAGTTTTGAGAGTAGTTTGGAAAAATTGAGAAAAATAAATCGGCTTTGAAAAATAATAAGTAACTATTCCTAAAATCGAAATTGCAAAGGAAAAAAAAAGACAAAAAAAAAAAAGTGATGGTGAAACTAATAGCATTAAAAATAACCATCATGATTTATTAATTGGCTAATTATCAGCAACTTATTAATCAGTAATCGGCTAATTTGCTTATCTTTGCGTCCCTACCATTATGTATAGTCATACTTAAGATGCTGTAAAGTTAAATTTATATCTTCAAAAAAATCATAGAATAACTGGAAATATTTTGACAAATCGTGAAAATAAAATGCTTGTTTTCTTTCTATTCTGGAAGAGATTTTATCCGTTTTCTTCCCGAATAAATAAGAATTAAGAACACAATAAACACTTTTTCATCCAAATATTCTTCAACATTGGAAGTAAGCTAGAAAGTAAACTAAATCACCTTATCGTAATTCATACGGTGCTAAAGTTGGAGGATTTATTTATACAGTCATTTATCATGAGACTCAAATCCGTTTTCGAAATAATAGAATGCGTTCCGATCTGGAAATAAAGCGGATGTTTTAATCTCCAAGTAAAGCGATCAATAATGATATATTTCTGGAGTTCAGTAAACAGTCCATCGAACATTATTTCTTTATAAAGCAAGATTCTTCAAGATTTTGGGTAAATACCATCAGATGAAAACTTTTAAAACTTATGACGTGTCTTGATTAAAGCACCAAAATAAAATATATTTTTACATTGCTTGGACCCCTTTGTCCTTGATTTTTATCATCCGAGTTAATATGTAATATGATAGTTATGGATTTCAAAAGATGAGACTTATTGCAATACATTCTAGTTTGAAGAAAGATATAATATACTAAATACTAATTTTAAGCAATGGAATCAAAATTTTTAAACAAGTCTTTCAATTTTCCCATTATTGCTAGTTTTATCTCAATAAGACATATGACTCCCAAAATGAAATTTTTTAATTTATTATTTAATTTTTTTAATGTCTGTCACCCTGTGTGTGTGTGTGTGTGTGTGTGTGTGTGTGTGTGTGTGTGTGTGTGTGTGTGTGTGTGTGTGTGTGTGTGAGAGAGAGAGAGAGAGAGAGATAGAGAGAGAGAGAGAGAGAGAGAGAGAGAGAGAGAGAGAGAGAGAGAGAGTTCTTGTGTATAAACACGTGTCTTCCTTTTTAATACGCTGTTATTAGTTGTTTGCATGAATGTAACTCTGAATAAAAGATAAAATTAATGTTCTTTACAAATATAAAAGTAATGTATTTAATACTATTATTAGTACTAAAGGCTAAACTTTATCACACGTTGATGTATTATAAGTGCATGCAAAGTTAGCGCATATTCAGTATTTTTGAAAATCAGAGGGTAATTAGAGTATCATGAAAATATAGTCTAACTTTTAGTATTAATGACAGTATTAAGTATATTACTTTTCTATTTGTAGAAAATGTGATTTTTACCTTTAAAAAAATTCTCAGAGTGACTTCAGAATTCAATTGTACTTAGTCTGATTAACTCTGAAAGCGTATTTTAAAGTTATAATTTTATTATTCATAAATTTCTCAAAACCAGGGAATGGGAGGGGTCAGAAGAGACGATTGCCTCCCTCCTGGTTTTGAAAAATTAATGCATTTACAAAAGTGGGTATGGTTTTCTTTTCTGTTTCTTTTTTTTTTTTTTTTTGCATAATTTGCATCGAGTACACATTCTTTGACTCCCCCGAATCAATTCGAAATGATAGGTTTAAGTACAGGTATATTTAATTAATTTAGCTATTAATTAAAGTTGCTACCGCTTCTGTAGTCTGTATTCTTCTCTCTCTTGTACTTTTTTCCTTAGTAGACCTAATTCAATTCATATGGTATTTATAATCAATAGAAAATCTTTGTTTCTCCTCTTACTTACAACTGACCGGCAATAATTGGAACTGTCTTGATCCGAAAGGATCAAGAAAAGCGACAGGATTAATTAGCGACAGAGTTCTTTGTGTCCTGAGGATATTTAATAGTCAGAGACTTCTAGCGTTGACGACGAAGCAAGATGCTGGAGGTATTGCATTTAGGACAGACGCTTGATATTTTCTCGCAACATTTCTAAGATTGGATCGAACTTAGTAAGTTAATCAATATAATAGCATTTTAGATCTGGGCGAGATATGTGCAATTGTAATAAAGTGATAAGTTTGAAGAAAATGATTGCGTCTTTTTTTTTAATTAGGAAAAATGTATAAGAGTTATTCTTTGCCAAAAATTCAAAGTTATTTTGTTAGTGATTAAAAAAAATACGCATGTTATTTTGCAGAATGTAGAAAATTAACACAGTGAAAATATTTTTTAAATTCTCGGATACTATTTTTCATTGATATCGTTACTGTGGTTTTACATCGAAAAATCGCGAAAATGTTGCGGAAAATAATCAGAATGTACAAAGTCCTAAACATGAGCATGAATTTTTGAAACTTGCTTACATTAGCTTGTGGCAACACCTTGGGATGCGCTGTCATGCAAATTGCGCAGCGCTTAAATAACCGTTGTCGCAGCGCCCCAAGAAGCGCGGTATGCTGCAGGAGTTGGTAGCTGATGGATTGTTGTTTATTCCTAGCTTGCGTTCCGAGGCGGAACGAGTTTATTTAGTTTGTGACAAGTTGGATTTAATTTATATACTTATGTTATAATAAATATTAAGTTTACAAGTATCTGCATGGTCTGATGTGCAACTGGTATTCCTTTCAACAACTGGTAACCTTCTCCACACTGGTGACCCTTCACGCAAAATACCAGACAAAATGAAAAGACTGAATTTTTCGTCTTCAAGAAGTGCATTCGTCGTAGTAATTCTTCAGAAGGTAATTCCTTTCGATGGACATCTTCAAGTTATTTCAGTGTCTTGCTAATGTATTTCATGTGTCCTTTGAGGGTGTGTAATTTAACTTTGTTATTTGAGCTATTTAATATTGCTGTTTCAAATTGAGCAAATAGTGTTTCAGTTTAAATGGCTACTAACGAAAAGTTAAGTATAACAGAAAAGGAAGTACCTGTTGAAACTAGAGATTGTAATCGAGTTTCTGTAAAAGTACCTAATTTTTGGCCGAGTAATGCTAAGTTATTTTTTGTGCAACTCGAAGCTAGTTTTAGTTTAGCAGCAGTTATGAATTTCCATTTCTAAATTTCGGGTTATCTTCAGCAGCACAAACTTTTCAGCGTTTTTTGGATGAAGTTTTGAGAGGATTAAATTTCTGTTTTCCGTACTTAGATGATATTTTAATCGCTAGCGAAAATCACAAACAGCATAAAGAACATTTAGAGGAGATTTTCAAGCGTTTTCTTGATTACGGTATCGTAATAAACGAATCAAAATGTGAACTTGGGAAGGAAACTGTTGTTTTTTTGGGACATGCAATAAATAGTCAGGGGTGCACTCCAGATCCTAAGAAGGTGAAGGCCGTAGTTGATTTCCCTAAGCCCAAAACAATTGCGGAACTTAGACGTTTTTTGGGAATGGTAAACTATTATCATCGCTTTATTCCGGATATCGCGGTAATTTTAGCGCCACTTAATAAGTTTTTGATTAAAGCGAAAAAGCGCGATAAGAGAGAGATTCCGTGGGATATAATTTCGGAAACAAGCTTTGAGAAAATTAAGAAAGCTTTAGCAGAAGCGACTTTGCTTTATCACCCATCTCTTAATGCAGAACTTGCTTTAGCAACTGATTGCAGTGATTTTGCAATGGGTGGAGTATTGCAAAAAAATGAATTATCCCCCGATGGTCCCAAACCTTTAGGATTTTTTTCGAAAAAGCTATCGCCCACGCAATGTAAATATTCAGCTTATGATCGGGAATTACTCGCTGCATATAGCGCGATTCAATATTTTCGGTACATGTTAGAGGCGAGAAAGTTTATTTTGTATGTAGATCATCGGCCTCTCATTTACGCATTTCGGCAAAAACAAGAAAAATCTCCCCCCCCCGCAGGATCCGTCAATTAGATTTTATATCTCAATTTACCACGGACATTAGGTATTTACCGGGTAAGGGGAATTTAGTTGCTGACAGTTTATCAAGAATATCAGAGATCACGTTTTCATCTCTAGAGGACATAGACAGGTGGGAAAAATTACAGTCTGAGGATAAGGAGCTTCAGGACGTTTTAGAGGGACGAATTAGGTACAGCGGTAAATTATCTAAAGTTCCTATGCCTGGTACCGATAAATCTCTATACTGTGATATGTCAGGAAATTCTAATAGGTTCTATGTACCACAAAGTCTAAGGCGTAAAATATTTGATTCAATGCACGGATTGTCTCACCCTGGCATACGTGCTACAAAACGTCTAATTGATAGTAAATATATCTGGCCTAATTTAAACAAGGATGTAACTGCTTGGTGTAAAGCTTGTATACCGTGCCAGCGAACTAAGGTACATTTACATACTAAAACCCCATTAGTTGACTTTTTAGTTCCGGACGAGAGATTTTCTCATATACATTTAGATATAATTGGCCCTTTAGTACAAGTTAAAAATTTTAAATACTGTTTAACGATAGTGAATAGATTTACGAAGTGGCCTGAAGCCGTGCCAATTATGGATATAACAGCTGAAACAATTGCACGCGCATTCGTACAAATGTGGGTTTCTCGTTTTGGTACCCCTCAAAGGATAACATGCGATAGGGGCAGACAATTTGAATCAGAACTTTTCACGGCGCTATCGCGCATGCTTGGTATAAAATTGGCTAGAACATCGCCGTATAGACCACAAACCAATGGAATGGTGGAACGTCTGCACCGACCTCTCAAGCAAGCTTTGATGTGCTACAACACAGATTGGCTCGAGGCTTTGCCATTGGTCCTCTTGGGACTCAGGTCCACGTTGCGCGAAGACCTTGGAGCGTCGGCGGCGCAATTAACTTACGGGACTTCACTGCGTTTACCGGGACAGTTATACGATGAAAATACGTTAAGTAATATGAATATTCCGGACTACGTGACCCATATTCAGAAGCTACTGAGATCGGTAAGTCCTGCATCCCCGTTAAGGCACGGCCAACAGAAGATTTATGTCCCAAGGGAATTAAGAGACTGTTCGCATGTTTTTCTGCGGTTAGACAACGTAAGAAGGTCACTGCAGCCACCGTATGAAGGACCTTTTAAAGTCCTAAAAAGAATGGAAAAAAACTTTTTAATTTTAGTTAACGGTAAAGAAAAAATCGTGCATATGGACCGGCTGAAACCAGCATTTTTAATGGCTGGGGATTCCAGCGCAGAGACTCCAGAGGTCATAACAAGGTATGGCCGTAAAGTCCGTTTTCGTCTCCCACTGGTCCTGTGAGACTGGCGGGGGAGTGTGTGGCAACACCTTGGGATGCGCTGTCATACAAATTGCGCAGCGCTTAAATAACCGTTGTCGCAGCGCCCCAAGAAGCGCGGTATGCTGCAGGAGTTGGTAGCTGATGAATTGTTGTTTATTCCTAGCTTGCGTTCCGAGGCGGAACGAGTTTATTTAGTTTGTGACAAGTTGGATTTAATTTATATACTTATGTTATAATAAATATTAAGTTTACAAGTATCTGCATGGTCTGATGTGCAACTGGTATTCCTTTCAACAACTGGTAACCTTCTCCACAAGCTCATGCTTTAATCTTGTGAGGTAACTGATACCTCACTGGAATCGACTACGTGTGTTACTACTTAGTTAAAATATTAACAAATAAGTGGTACTAAAAACTGAATAAATTGCTCACCTTTTTATTTTGCCCCACATTACCCCACACTGTAAAAAATGAATGTTGCTTTTACAGTATAACAAAGCTAATTTTATGGTAATAAACTGTAAAAATTGCTAATTTTTACAGTACTAAACTGTAAAATTGCTAAATTTACAGTAATGAACTATAAAATAGCTAATTTTGAAGTTTATTACCGTGCATTTTACAGTTTTAAACTGGGACATCTGCTGCCAGTATTATACTGTTGTTTTTACAGTATAATACAGCTAATTTTGTGGTAATAAACTGTAAAATTGTAGTAGTAAACTGAAAAATTGCTGATTTACAGTAATAAACTGTAACATTGCTAGTTTTACAGTTTAGTACTGTGCATTTTGCAGTTTTAAATTGGAACTTCGGCTGCCAGTATTATACTGTAAAACAACAGTTCATTTTTTGCAGTGCATATAATGCATCTGTATTGTCTAAACTGCTTATAAATTAAAATTTTAATCGCATGTAAGTTCCTGTAAGCTACATTTAAAGCGTTTTAGGAAAACTTTTCTTGCTCACAAACACTTCGAAAGAAAAGAAATCCTGCAAAGCTCCAAAAATAAATATTTTTATGTTTCTGGAAAAATATTGAAGAAATATTTCAAAGACATTTCCCGATGCACTTGCTTACTTATGCATACGATGGACTTATAACAACATTGTCGATATATCATCCCCCTTACATGAAAGCCACGCGGTTTCTTTTAAGCAAAAACGAAAACAAAAACTAACAAGATTTTTGGTTTCAAATACAGAGCCGATATTTCCTTATTTGCATGCCAACATTATTTAACCACTTAGCTTCAAAACCCAAACGCACCTCCGTTTTCCCTCCCTTCTATATCGAATTCTCTATGCTGAAAATGTTTTCCATTATTGTATACGTGAGGCATTTGAAACGAAAACTTCGCTCGATATTGTCAGCAGCAAGCAGCTTCTGTAACAAATATTTCCGTTTTGTGTTTTATTCCTGCTAAAACCAAAAGTATAGACGAACTTTATTTCAAAGAAAAAAAAAGGTTAAAAAAAATCTGATTTTTAGCATTTACAGTTGTAATTATAAGGTTTGGGCCATTCCACGTGACGGAACGGCACTTTTAGAACTGTTTTGTCAGTAGATTTTGTTCCATAAATACATGTAAAACAAGCTAGAACTTTTTTTGTTGGTAGCAACAGTCAAGATTTGTTAGAAGAATTACATGGGAAGTCAAAAGTTCATAGTTTTAAAGAAAATGATTTAAGGATAAGCAATATAATGCGTGTGACGGAACGAGACTCATCCGAGTCCCATTCCGTCATTGGCATTTTAATGTTTTAAATTCAATTATTTTCGAACAAGTGACTTATTTTAAATTTTCTATGTGATTCGTATGGCAAATCTTTGTCGGTTGCTATCAACAGAAAAGTTCCTAGCGTATTTTTTTTTTGTATTTGTAGAACAAAATCCACTGACAAAACAGCTCCAAATGCCCCGTACAGTTACGTGGAATGATCCGTTTAATTTTTCATCTTCAATAGTTGTTGTGCAATATAGTCAATTTGTCCTAATTGTATCGTTGTACTATGCTGATATCTAACAATATTTGAATAGCTATTTTAATTTTTAGAGTACAAGAAGGAGATGTTACTTAATTTTTTGCTGACGCCCTAAGTAATTTTTTTGGTCATTCTTCTCGCTGAAGAGCAAAATTTATATTCAAGTATATATTTTTTTACTTTTTACTTCATATTGCTACGAAAGTGTGTCGTTTTAGTTTCTTAAACTATTAATTTATTTTTCCTTTTTTAGTTTCACCTGTTTTATGAATTAAAAAAATGTCCTTAACCCTACACTGCATAGCGTTGCCAATTGGATACATGGACTATTTTTCCTTATGACCAAGCATAAGACAACTCAAGCATAAAAAGCAAGTATTCGGTATCTTTAAAGCAAATGTAACCATCTATCCTCAAAATTAAATTTTTAAAAATGTTTTTCTATATTTTCTTATTACATTAAAAAATATATATAGTTCTTTCAAAGAATAAAAAATCATGCAGTGTAGGGTTAAACGTAACTCAAGATTTTTTTAATTCATAAATATTCCTTTTTACATTTTAGTATGAGTGTGAAAATAAGATTCATAGCTCTTTGAAATTTAACATAAATTTAATTAAATGCACAATGACCGTAATCAAAAATGAATTTCCAGTTAAACGCTCGCCTAGTTTCTAGCATCAAATTAGATAAAAGCAATTATAACGCACGTTCTAATTACTTTAGAACATTCGAACAAATTTTGTCTGATGCAGAACAATCAGCTTTTTATCGACATATAATGCTAATTTGTGCGAGCAATTATTTTAATTTCACGGTAGAGGAATTAAGCAAAACTGGTGCTTAAAATTAAAGTAAATTAATAAATTAATAATGAATGGTTAATTCAATCATTTCATTATATAATATTGTATTGTCATCGGGTTAGAGGTCGCATACCAAAGTTGAAAATAATTCGATCACATGAAGTGGGTGAAAATTGAATTGCAACATTCCATTACATAAATAGATACTAGTAAAGTTAGTAAATTCTTGTTTAAAAACCAAGACCCAAGCTTTGTGTACTTAATTAAATAATAATAAAGAAGATGGTTATGAAGCGAATTTGAAATTCGAGCAAACATCGAAGAGTTTTTTAGCAAAAATTTTAATCAGCAATAAAATAAAACCTAAAATCAAAACCAAGCAAACTTCCGTAGAATTAAGTAATATTAAGCAATTAGAAATATTTTTTAATTATGTAACCAAAGCAGCACAGAACTTTTAATGAAAAAAAAAACCGCAAGCTGCATGATGATTATTTTTAAAAAATAGAAAGACATGCAATTAAAGGTAGTTTGCAACTGGTGAGCTTCCAAATTGCGGTGAAAAATATTTCTTTTGCTCAAAATTAAAAAATAATACTGAAACTTCTCCAATTTCATTATAACTAATTCATGAAAAAAATTATTTTCATTACTTAAAAAAAAAAAAAAAGAAAAAAAAAATCTGGAGCAACCTTTATATCAAGATATAATTTAGAACTTAATATGAATAAAAGGTTTTCTTTAAAAACGTGCTTGAAGCTTTTATATGAAAATTAAACGATATATTAAACTTGGTATTCCAATGGTAATAAGCCAATCATTCAATTTTAAAGGAGAACTTTATTGTAACTTAAAATGAATAAATAATATTATTTTTAGATCTAAGAAAATCGATTTACTCGCTTGAAAGGAGTAAGGAATGCTTAATGGAGCAAAGGCTTTTATTTTCCTAGTTTGTTTTTTCTTACGAAAATGTTTCTGAGAGAAAAAAAAGTTATCGATTGAATTCAAAATATCTTAAAATAGGCAACTGCACCGACATTCGAAGTGGTTAAAAGGAGAACTATTTATTTTGCAATTTAAAAATACTTTTTACTTCAAAGTTTTCACAGAACAATCGATGGGTTTCAAATACAGAATTTTCTATTGAATGATGTGAGGGAAATTGGGAGAGATTTTTCTTATGCTAGCTTTATTTTGTTTCTTATTGAAATGGTGCTGTGAAGTTACTTTTCATGAAACAATGCGGTTTTGGATGTTGCGTAATGAACCGATTTCCGATATATACATTTAAGATATCAGCAAACATTTTTTTCCTTTCAAAAATAATGGTTTTGCTATGATAGATATACTCCTGTTACCAACGAATTTAGGTTGAAGTTACTTTTACTTTGTTTCATACCATGATTGAATGGATTTTTTTTCTTAAGTCTGCGAAATGTATTACTTATCATACTATGATCTAGTCCAAAACAGTTTATTTAAAGCAGTTTTTTTTTATTTTTCGTGGATTGAATTGTACTCTGAAGAAACGTTTTAGTAGCTATTTATTTTGCAATTTAAAAATACTTTTTTGCTTCAAAATTTTCACAGAACAATAGATGTGTTTCAAATATAGAATTTTCTATTGAATGATGTGAAGGAAATTGTGAGCGATTTTTCTTATTCTAGCTTTATTTTGTTTCTTATTGAAATGGTATTGTGAAGTAGTCTTTTCATGAAACAATGCGGTTTAGGATGTTGCTTAGGGAACCGATTTCCGATACATACATTTAAGATATCAGCAAACATTTTTTAATACCCTTTTATTAGTTTCACATGTGGGTTTGTTTGTTTGTTTGCTTGTATGTATGTAACTCTGAATAAAAGAAAAAAAAACCACGCTCTTTACAAAAGTACTATTTTTAATACTATTATTAATAATACTAAAGGCTAAACTATTACATGTCGATATATGTCAGTTGTTTGTATGTAACTCTGAATAAAGGATAAAATTCACGTTCTTTGCAAACATAAACGTATTTTATTTATTGCTATTTTCATACTAAAGGATAAACTAAGTAATACATTTTTGTAATATATAGTTTAGCCTTTATGTTATGCATTATTAGTGCATGTAAACTTAGCGGATATTCAATGGTTTTGAACATCAGTGGGAAATCAGAGGATGATGAAATATTTTGATTAACTCTAAAAGCGTATTTTTTAGTTTGTTCAACCTATATTTTAAAATTTTTTTCAGAAATAATGGTTTTGGTTTAGAAGAAATACTCGTATTATCAACGACTTTAGGTTGAAGTTACTTTTACTTTGTTTCACACCATGATTGAATGCAAATTATCTTGTTTTAGTTTAGTCTGAAATTTATTACTTTATCATACTACGATCTTGTCCGAACCAGCTTATTTAAAGTAGTTTTTTTTCTTTTTCTTGGATAGGATTGTATTCTGAAGAAACGTTTCAGAAGCTCATGTGAAAAGATTTTTTCTGTTTTTTATTACACATTAGTTCAATGAATAATATCCGAAAATTAAGATGTATTGACTCAGATATATAGAGCATCGTGCTTATAATTAGAAGTCCATGAGTTCAAAGCCGGGGGCCAAAATTACTATTTTAATCGTTTTTTTTTTCCTTCGGTAGAATTCTAACCCAACTTTCAATCATCATCTATGTTATTTCTCAAAGTTGGAGTTTTTTGGTGTGTACACCATAACTTCAGTAATAATTTAAAAGTAAAGCATTATTTTTAAGATTTTTTCACCGCTATCAGCGAAAAACTTACAAACTCCCATTTTTGCTTTTATTCAAACAATTATTAAAAGAAAACGGGTTTTTGTAATCCTTTTGTCAAGTGCGAATGCTTCCCACGGGTCAGCTAAGTAATATAAATTGAATCACCCACGTAATACCTATACATACATTATTGTAGCAAGCAGTGTTGACCGTATTTTGCTTTTAGGGCATTCAAAAATGTCTTCACCCATTCTTGCAATTGAGCTTTCGATCGTCTGCAGGTTAGTTTTAACTTTTTCTTGGTTTGAATGAAAAGAACTGAACTGAACTGAAGTGAAGAATGAGATAAAAATAATAATAAAAACTGATGGAGGGCAATTCCACAGAAAAGGGGAAAAAGTTGCAAATTTTAAAATTCATGTTTTTTTCACAAATTTGGTATCAATGGAAAGGTAATTATCCAAAGTGTATGAAAATAGCAAAAAAAAATTTTTTTAAACCAAATTAATTAGACTTATGAGCCTTCAAATCAGATTATTATGCCCAAGTCCTTAAGTGTGCTTTTTCCATAACATTTGATAATGGCTGTGTGTTACTTAATTTATTTAAATTTTCAACTGATCTCTCTTTAATATGGTTCTTTAGAGTCTCTAGAAGAGTTATGTATAATAAAATTACACTCAAACTGTGTAATTTAATTTTTGGGATTTTTTTAAAGTAAGGTACTTCTGTAAGTCTACGTCCGACACCAAAATGACTAAAAGTTAATGTATCGTAAAAATGAATGGATATTTTTACAAAATATTTTCTGTGCAAATAAGGATTTTATATGTAATTAAAAATATTCACTCAAATTAAATTTCGAAAAATTAGTTTTGCTTTAATTAACTATTAGAAAAAGTCTACGTCCGACACCGAAATTTTCAAATACTGAAACCAGGTTCTTAAGGCTACAATATTTCTAATCATTTTTTTCATAATATATCATGCATGTCCAATTACATATTTATATTCATATATTACATAATATAAATCGCTGGAACAACTAAACTCATTGAATTGGAGAAACATCTCAACTCTGAGAAATTTTAGAATTTTCATTTTTCAAGCTTCTTTCAACTAGATATTGAACTTCTGTTTGCTGTTCTGTCTGTCCAAAAGACAACAGGCAGAAGCTTTTTATATGACAAAATCTAATGTTGATTCAGAAAATATCGTTCTTCAAGTTGATTTTGCTGAAAATGCAATGATAACAATAATGAACCAAAATGAAATTTAGTCAGCACATTGGGTGCACTCGCAAGTCACAATTTTTCCAGCACATGCTTGGATAGATCAAAATCAATCCCTAAGTTTTTCTATTGTATCCGATACTTTGGATCACATAAAACGTACAGTCTGTAAGTTTTTGAGCTTTTTACTGAAGCAACTGAAATCTGAACGCCCATCCATTAAAAATATTCTAGTATTTTCGGATGGGCCCAGTTCTCAATTCAAGCAACGGTTCTTATTTTCCAATTTGTATTTATGGGATCTAGAGAGTAATATTAATATTGAATAGAATTTCTTTGCTACTTCCCACGGCAAGGGAGTAGTTTATGGGATTGGCAGAGCACTGAAAAGAAATGTGAGGACATATAAAGGCAGAAAAGTCTACCTTCAGCACCCCAGAAGAGCACGCAACTCTGGCATCAAAACTAATGCCAAGTGTGAAGGTTAAATATATACCCTCACAGGAAATAAATTCCAGCTGTGAAAATATGATCTCTTATTGGGAGAAAATCCTTTCTATTCCAAAATTCATTCAGTACATTGGGTGACAGCAATAGCTGAAAATCAAGTTATAGTGTCTGATACTTCTTTAACAGAAACAAAAAAAGAAGTAACATTGTTTGAAGACAGGGGTCAATCTAGAGAGAAATTAGGTCCGTTAAAGGACCCTTCACAAAATTCAAGGCACTCAAAAAAGGACCCTTCACAAAAATTCAGTCACTCAAAAAAGGACCCTTCACAAAATTCAGTCACTCAAAAAAGGACCCTTCACAAAATTCAGAAACTCAAAAGGGATTCTTCACAAAATTCAGTCACCCAAAAATGGACCTTTCACAAAATCCCACACTCAAAACTGACTCTTCACAGAAATCCGAGTTTACGGAACGATTGGGAATATTTTTTGCTGTAACTATTTTTCACAAAATTAGGAATTAGTTTTCACAAAATTCTGAACTATTTTTCACGAAATTCCAAAAACAGGACCTTGGTCAAATATCCTGGATTGACCCCTAGAAGAGCTCTCTGAAAATAAAAGTTTTGAAGATGGGGAGGAGGCTCCAGCTTTAAATCTGCAACTTAATGATTGGGTTTTAGTTAAATACGAGTCCAATCTATGTCCTGGACTCATCACCCAGTTAAACAAAGATGAAGCAGAAGTAACTGTTATGCACAAAGCTGAAGGTCACTTTAAGTGGCCAAAAAAGGAGGGCAAAATATTTTATCCTGTTGAAAATGTTTTGAGAAAAATTTTACCACAGCTCGAGCAGGGGACAGTTCACATTTAAGGAAAATATTTTTAAAAAATTATTTTGTTTACTTTTTCCTTTTTATGTTCATAATATATGATTTTGTCAATAAATTAATAAGTTAAACAGGTTTTTAAGATATCTATTTTATGTCAGATGTTACCTACTTTGCACTTTCTACGTCCGACACCGACTATTCTACGTCCGACACCGTAGGAAAAAAATTTTTTTTGCTATTTATCCTTGGATAAATTTGCTGAAAAAGGTAAAATTATTCATGTTTCAACTTTGATCTTAAACATTCAATTGTTCAAAAAAATTAAAAACAGTTCATTGAGCTGAATCTTGGATTTTTGCACGGTAAGTGAATTTGCTGTTCCCCTTGAGTCTACGTCCGACACCATGAAGTTTTTTTTTTTTTTTAATATTTAAAGTTCAAGCTTTCTTCAGAAATTTCAGAGGTTTTTTGATTGTTCCTACATGCATATGTATTGGAAAAAATAAATTGGTTCAATGAATTTATTTTTACCCTGAAAATTTTGAGCTTAAAAAGTTGAATTTTGTACAAAGTCTACGTCCGACACCGTGGAATTGCCCTGGAACGAACAGACGCAATTGAATTTTGATAAAATATTCTGAATTGATTTTTTTGCAATTTGAGATGCAAAATAGTCGAAATGTAAATTGTTAATTCTAATATAATATTCTATAAAAATGATTTCTCTTTTCGAATATTCTCTTCACAACAGCGACACGATTGCAAGCGCCCAAGATGAAGCGGAATGTCGGTAAGATTTTACATTCATAAGATTATTTTAAAAGATCCGCTAACACGCCCATTTTATTACTGCTAGAATTTTATTCATTTACCTAGTGTAAGCATTTGTATGAAAATAATTTGCGAACCTTGTTCTTTGCACGAAGTGTTTAATGAACTATCTACTAATTAATTTCTAATTTAATTATGCTACTCGATTTACTAACTCAGTAGTATGTCAATACACTTAACCATAATAATAGAGTAATGATACTGATGCTGTGTGATTAGTTTACGTCTAATTTCTTTAAGAGGAAATAAGACCGAATTATATAACTGTGAATAATTAAGCAAGGAAATATTCAGAGCTTTATTCAATAGCTTCAGATTTTCCCGAATTGATCGGCAGAAGGAGTTAAAATGCATTTTAAGTTAATGTGCTTTTAAATAAATAACTTCATTAGTATTTGAATCGGCGAATTAGAATGAAGTTATTTGTTTTGAATGAAGTATCTTAGCCATTATACATTTAGGGGCTCGATTAATTATTTTGTAACCTTGCGGTTATTTGCAATTTTCATTTGCTAAAGAAGCCTCATAATGTGCCTCAGAGACAAAGACAAAAAAAAAAAAAAAAAAAAAAAAACTACCCTACAAAAAGTGAACTGTTGTTTTTACAGTATAATACTGGCAATCGAGGTTCCAATTTTAAACTGTAAAATGCAAAGTAATAAACTGTAAAATCAGCAATTTTACAGTTTCGTGCTGTAAAATTTAGCAGTATTATACTCAAAAACAACAGTATAAAACTGACAGGCGAGGTTCCAGTTTAAAACTGTAAAGAAACTAAAATTAGCAATTTTATTTTTTACTGTAAAATTAGCAATTTTACAGTTTATTACTGTAAAATTAGAAATGTGTACAGTTTATTACTATAAAATTAACTATTCTACTGTAAAAACAACATTCGTTTTTACAGTGTAAATAAACAACTGCTTTCCTAGATCTACACAATCATTTGCTAACTAATAAGCAAAAATTTAAACACATTTTCTGAAAAGAGGTTATTTCTATATGTTTTTTTGCTTAATTTCGTGTTGCTCTGGATAAATCTGGAGTTTATTCTGTTCATTTTCACTCAAAATTATTCTCCCCTTTGAAGTTATATCTTTATGCTGTTTTTCTTTCCTTTATACCAGTTGTAACATTATGTCTATGAGCTTGGCGAGAGATTGAAGAATTATCGCCAAGTTTGCATTAGTCTTGGCTAAAACATTTTAATTCCAAATTTGGTCAGAAATTTCAATGGGGACAGTTGGGGTCATTTCGAGCTTAATACATAGTTCTAGAACGAACTGGAATATTGATGAATTTTCTTAAAAGACTACAAATAGCAGCTATGCTGAGGTTCAGTTACTTACTAGTGAGTTTTTGCAAGTGAGAGGCGTGAGTTGTTTACCAGTGTTGCATGATTATTGAATGAGCTGTAATTTTGTTTTAGTGTTTTAAAGAGCTTTAGAAGCGAATACGTGCTTACCGTTGTGTTCAGTATTTAACGACAATTTCTCAACCCCTGGGCATTTCAGCAACTGTAAATGCTATGTGTACATAACATAATGTAAATAAATGTACAGTACGTTTTAAAGATTTGACTCATGTTTAAAGAACGCCTAAAATAAAGGCGGCCCTGTAACGAAACATATTTATGTACTTTTACATAGTAAGAAGAAATGAAATTTTATCTTGTTTTAATTTTTGAAAAGTAAAGGGAAAGTATTTTATGTGTTGTATTTTATATCGTACTCTCATCACTACTATAAATTAAAGTACAAAAAAATAATAAATAAGTTATTTCTTCAACTTTAGTAGTATTGGACATTTATTGAAGGAAGGATAAAAATTAAAAGAGAGGAAAAATATTTTCTATGTACCGTTTTGTTCTCAATAATAATGAAACTTTGAAAAATATTCAACAGAATCATGCAGCCATAAAATAATATGGCTGCAATAATGGTTCCGTTAGTTTGTTGATACTAATGAAACGTATGAATATGAATGCTTATCACGAAAATTTAAGCTAAAGCAAAAAAAAAAAAAATTGCTGTTTCAATCATTAAATTTTGAGCTTGCCTCGTTGTTATATATTTTTTTAGTTTAATCGTCTATTATTAGCAGTAAAGGTACACAAGCATTTGTTTTCCATGCACTGTAAAAAAAGATGTTTTTACAGTGTAATACAGCTAAATTTATAGTAACAAACTGTCAAAATTTCTAATTTTACAGCAATAAACTGTAAAATTGCTAATTTTACAGTTTATTTTTGTGCATTTCACAGTTTTAAACTTAAACCCCTGCTGCCAGTATTATACTGTTGTTTTTACAGTATAATATAGCTAATTTTGCCGTAAAAAACTGTAAAATTGTGGTAGTAAACTGTAAAATTGCTAATTTTACAGTATAAGTACTGTGTATTTTACAGTTTTAAACTGGAACCTCTGCTGCCAGTATTATACTGTAAAAACAACACTTAATTTTTTGCAGTGTGTAATTAATTTTCAAAATATGAGTTTTGATTTTGTTAAGGACGACGCAGTTTTCTTTTCTTGTCTTTTTTTTGTGTTGTTGAGTCCTAATGTAAAGATACAAAATCTCTGTAAAGTAAGCTCTAGTAAAACATATTGCAATATAAGTAAATTCTGTTCCAAAATTGTTTTTATAAGGCGTCATTAATTCCTAAGGTCAATGGTTCATTTATGAATATTTAACTAACTTGAATTTGAATTTTTTACCCTTTTGAATAAAGTTTAAATGTTGAGACAAAGCAAAAACTTATGTATTCTTGGCAACAAAGAAAGAGAGAGATTATGGTCGAAAAGACTTCCAACAAAAGCTAAGGTCAACAACCAGCTTTCGCTGGGTTTATTTTTGTGTGTACGCTCTTTCTTTCTTTCTCTTTTTTTTAGCATTGAAAAAATTATATCCTTATAACCATGAGAGCAATGCTTATTGTTCTCTCTCCCTTTATTTGTGCAATTAAACATTATGTTATAATGTTTTTCAATTCATTTACATCTAAATGTTTAAAATTTCTTACACTAACGTTTTAATTATAATTTTTAAATACATAATTATTTTAAAATCCAAACTAAAAATTGGTTAAAACTCTTAACTAACATTAAAATAAAATTTTCCCTACAAATGCAATCATACTTTCTTTTAAATTCTAATATATTGATACAAAAGAAATTTCGTGAACAAGAAATAATAGGACTGAAACCTTGAATTTATTTTCGGGGAACTTTTACATTCTTACCTGCAATGAAGCTAGATAATATATGCCTTTATTAAAATGTCCACTAATAATGAGTTTTTACCTCCAGAAGTTTCTTTTAATGAGTTTCGTCTTTTTAATGGTAATATTCTTCCATTTAGAAGTATTTTAATAAATACACATATAAATCATATAATAAAGCAGCAAATATTATAGTGAGGTAAAGTTGAAAAATTCCAGCCTACTGTTATAATTAACATTTTCTAAAGTTTAACAAACGGGTGTAATTTTGTTCCACCGAAAGGTTTTAATTAATTTCTTAATTAGAGTAGTTTTTTGTTCTGCTCAGTAATATTTCTACAGTCATATACTTTGCTTTATTACGGGTAATAATATCTTGGATGTCTACATTGTGGAATTCTAATATACAAGAAGGTTAAAGTACGATAAAAATGTAGAAGATGATGAAGAATATTATTGAAAAACAAATAAACAAGTTGAAAAAGTAAATAAATAAATCGAAAAAATAAAACAAAATTAATAGTGAAATTCAATTAAGGAAAAAATGAACAAATATAATGTAGAATTGTACTATTAACACTGGAAAGATATGTATAATAAGGAAGAGTACAACTTGGAAGAAAAAAATATTTTTTAAATAAATAGCGTAATTAGAAATAAAAATTAAATAAAACTCAAGCGTTATTATCAGGGTTTTTACTAAGGCAACGCTACTTGGGAAAATTTAAGTCATAAGATCTCAAATTAATAGCGGTTTAAAATATATTTAGAAACAGCATTATCAAATATTTTGCTTATTTTTACTATGAATCATTTATAGCTTTCATCCTTTCTATAGTGCAGCTTGCATTTTAATCATATCTATCTACATAATCAGCATCCATTTTAGCTGAATGAATGACCAAGTGTGAAAAAGTTGGGCCCTTCATTGTGGCGTCAGCCTGTATCTTGCTTTGTAAAAGATGTCCGATCCATTTCTTCTTCTTTTATCATCCTCTTTCCTCCTGATCTCTCTTTCTATCAGTGAGACATTCTCTTTCAAAAAGTATACTGACCCTTGCTTCCAGAGGATCACAAAGCAGTTTCAACCGACGTCAAGTCAGTTTACTAATGTCCTTGTAGAAAGAGTTTTGGGCTGCTTCAAATTAAAATGTATGAACTTCATTTTTCTTCTCAAAATATTAAGGAGCTTTCGGGTTTAACACTCTTTTGTTTAGGACAGAACACTCTCAGCTAGGATATTTTTCTTTTTTGGATGATAAAGGTCTCGCATTGAAAACACTTTTGAGTCCCACTTTATGAGATATCTCTATGTATTATTTGAAGCTAAAATTGTGTTGCGTTATGTATAACACTGTAGTATATAAGCCTGAATAGATAAATCTATCCAATTTAACCCATTTATGCCTAGCGTCCCTTTTTAGGGACGGTCCAAAAAAGGGTCTGAATTTCCAAAAAAATGAACATTTCAACCAAATAATCGTGTTAAAATAGTACCTTGGTATTATTTCAATTCTTTATTAACAGATTGCAGCATATAACCATTGTAAAGTGTGTTCTGTAGCAGTTTTAATATGATCTTTGTCAAAAATTACGTCGTTCTCAATCTCAAGAAAAAAAGCTAAGTTTTCAAAGTTATTCCCAGCTTCCCAGTTTATGTTAATTGCTGATTTTATTTCTTCTTATAAAATGTCTTTCTAAATATTATATCGTAGGCAGAAAGAAATTTTAGTAAAAATGTATGTACCCTCTGGGGTCTATCGTAACTTTTAAGGGACGATTTTTCTTTCCTTAATAAAACAATTATTTTTTACATGATAGTTTTTTTTATTATTTTTCCTGTCCATCAAACACTGTTTGTAACCAGTATACAAAATTTCTTTGGAAAAAAAAAATGTCAGGCATTAATGGGTTAAGGCAGAATAGGTACGACTTCGGTTTCAGCAAACAGCATTAAGGTGGAAGTTCGTTTTAGCTTAACACACATGCCATAGGGACCCGTTTATATGATAGGCACCCATTCTCAACACACATTTACACAGACAAAGGACAAAGATAAGAGATGACAAAGCATGTCCATGGCCAAGCCGGGATTTGAACCTGAGACTACCCCATCTTGGTCACACTTCTCTGACCAGAAGAAAAAGTGCCGATCAAAACTGACATTATTCCATATTTTACAATTCGATATTTATGTGTGCGTTGCTGAAAATTCAGGAAAATTTAGACTCTAATATTTCTGTAAAACGGATGGTTTGCAGTACGGTAAAATGTCCCAGTAATCTGAACTGGGAGAAAAAAAAATTGTCACCAACTGGTAAGCCACGCGTTTTATGGTTCAAAAGATGTAATTTCCCATTCCCTCACTCCCAAGAAGGGTCGAACTTAATTCGTTGGGGGCTGCACTTGCATAATGATACACTTTTTAACAAGATTTTGATCCACTTGTCACAAAGTGTCAGATTTCACCTTACCCCTCCTCCTTTGTCACATGTCACCCAGTTTTTCATTACATATTATTGTTAAAAGTGCGTGATGTCACACTTCTCCCGTACCCTTTTGACACGAGCTCTTATAATTGAAGGACTTGGGAGATAAGGGGTTATGTGACAAAATAGAATTTGAGAGTAATTAAAGTTCAAAGTTTTATTGTTGCAGTTGTTACAGCTTTTTTGTTTGCTGGTTTTGTCGTTAGTGTCGGTATGAAAATGGTCTAATGACATCTACTTCTTGATGTACCAAGTTTTATTTGATTACCTGTATGCATTGCTTACCATTGTCCAGAGTGATCATTTTTCAAAATGTAACATAGCCCCTTCATCCTCCAAGCCCTTCAATTTCTTGAATTTTGAAAACAAGGAAACATACATGCCATTTTCCATACAATACAAGCCATTGCTTGGTTCAGAATATGACACCATACAAATGGTTGCCATCACGTTCTGCATGTGATTTCGGGTGGGGGGGAGGGGCGTCTAATTAAAGCTTCCACATCCGATAAAGCAGGCTCAATGAACGCAGGCCTCCACAGCTGAACGCATCGTTCCCTTGAGTCCTTGTTCTCATATCGTGGCTGATCTTATGGAAAGGACACGACAGCTGTTGAGAAAACATTACTAAACGATGGTATCTAAAAACATTGCCCAGAAATGATGTGTAGCATATGTTTTCTTACAGTGTAAAAAATAGTTAAATATAGAGACATATTTTCTGTTGAACATAGAAAAAGCTAGTATAAAACACTTGCTCTAGTATAGACAAGTCTAAATAGTTACTTTCAACCGTGCACATTTGTAGATAGTATATTGTAGCTAAAACATAAACGCGAACATGAAAATTCTACTAGCATTCTTAAGTTTGTAAGGTATTTAAAAGACTCATTTTTAAAATGTTATGACACTATTTTCTGAAAAAAAAAAAAATCTTTCAGTGAAACTTCATTGAACCGGAACATATCCCGCCTAAGCGAGGGAAAATAATTTACAAACTCTTGCGACAAGCACCAGACAAATATGACACCACATCGACATTTCTAATGCAATATTTTCTGGCTCTTTCGACGCTCGGTAATTCCCTGGTAACGATCAAACGTGGCTTCCTTCCAAACATGCTATATTGAACGAATTTAATATGGTTAGACTCGCTCTGACGTAAACAAAGTTGGAAAGTAAGCCTATTTATGTTGAACTCGGAAACGGAC